>APFE030078590.1:0-49006 GCA_000404065.3 Pinus taeda | reverse complement strand
TATTATGGTTAGATAGATAGTAGGTTTATGATTTTAATATTAATATCTATATTATGTTTTATAGATATTAATATTAATATAGTTGTTAGATTTTATAAAGTTTATGTTTTTTAGGTATTATTTTAATGATAAATATAAAGATATTATTTATATAAAAAATTAATTTATAAAAATTAAAGTTAATTTTAAGTGTAATTTTAATTTTCATTATTCATTATTAATTTTTCTAGCCGACCTGTGCTGTCCATTCAATTTCATTCCTGCTGAGTATTTATCTATTCCTTCTTGCTCTTCTTTTATCATCTTTCTCTGAGCCCTGATGATGGATCCCATTTGGGATTCGAAACGTTGGTGTAAAAATTCTCTTACTGTGGATTCTCCGATCAAAGATTCAAAAAGCATAAACCACAGATCTCTAAAATCCAATCAATGTTTCCTTGAAGGTATCTCAAGGCACCTTTTTCTACCACTTAGTGGTTCTCAACAGGTTTTAACATGAATTGACTTAACACACAGATTGAAAATTCTAAGTCAGGTCTAGTTGCAGTCAAATAAATCATACTCCCAACTAGTTGTCTATACAATGTGGCATCCACCACTTTAGAATCATCATCAATCTGAAGTTTAAGATTTTGTTATAAAGGCACTAAGACAACTTTACGTTCTTCCATTCTGAACTTTTCAAGTAATCCTCTTGCATACTTTTCTTCAGTGGGAAAAGTCTAGCTAGAGTCCCTCCAAAATTCCAGAGCCTGACAATAATGTAATTCTTCAAGGTATTTCATTTCAAAAACTTGCAACATCTGTACTTTGATTTCTTTAATCGATTCATCAAAATTTCTAGTCATAATTAGATCCTTTACATATAAAGAAATAAAAACAATTTTTCGCTTTTCATCAAACACAATATATAGATTGGGGTTGTGTTTTCTCCTCTTGTAAATATGTTGCAAGAAAAAAGGAGTCAGCTTTTTCATACCATGACCTGGGTTCCTGTTTCAATACATATAATGCTTTCTTTAATTTGTGAACTAAATGTTCATGCCCCTGTTGGATAAAACCTTTCAGGTTGTTTTAAATATACCTCTTCTTTCAATTCTCCATTTAGGAAAGCAGATTTCATATCTAGTTCTCCTCATAATCAATTCCTTCTTTCTATGGGTAACCTTTAGCTACCAACCTAGATTTATATTTGTCTACACTACCAACCTAGATCATGCAGATGCCGAGGAAGAGCATGCAGATGCAGATGAAGTTTCGTGATCATTTCTCTCACCATGTCCATCATGATGAACAAATATCACTTCATGTCTTCATCAAAGAATATTGTGAAGGAGGAAGAATTTGAGAACTCACTTGTAAAAGTTTTCATTATAAAAATAAAAAAAAGAGCTTCAACAAAATTCAGAATCTATTGACAAATTTCTGAACTAATTGAGTGCAGAGTCAAACTCTTATTCAAACAGCCTTTTGGAAAAAAACCCTCTTATGCTTCAAGGGTTTCCTTGAGGTCCTTTGGGTAAGGAGAATCCTTCAACCCTTCTTCCTTCTTGTCCTATCTTGGACTTAGCTTATCAGTAGCTTTCCCTTCACCTTTGCAAACTCAAACAATAGTCAGTTTACAAACAATGAAACAGTAGAATCCTTCGTACTGTTTAAACACCTATCAAGTCAAACAAGCAATCTTTTGCTCTGTCAATCAAGCATCTAGCTCTAATACCACCTGATCTGAAATGAGGTTTTAACAACTTTTTATGCTTACAAGAACCTCCCAGTCCAAAACTTACAAATATATGATCTAGCTTATGTTGACAATTGCGGAATTAAGTACTTGAAACATGTGTATGTCTTTGTTTTTTTCTAATTGTTTATGTACTTTAATTCGATTTGTTTCTACTGATATTAGACACATATATAAGCCATATAATGTACCAAATAAACATCAACGCATAACAACAAATTTAATCTAAGGTTCACCAAACTCTCGTGGGCTACGTCTCCTTGAGCTATTGTCAATTTGACTTGGCTCTTTGGGATTATGGCTTCAATTCTTTTACAAATTCCACACTCAAATCCAATAGTTATTGACTGAACCAATGGGCTTAGAATACCATCTTTATCCCTAGTTGTTGCTGCAAACAGATCCAAGCTCCCTTGGACTTTGTTATCACTCAGATTTTCCTAGAAGTTGTAAGAAGAGGAAAGGGGTCCGAGGTAACCACAAACCAACTTTTGCATATAGAATCTAGCCAATATCTACTTAGAGAAGGCTCTCTCTTTAATATTTAGCTTTGTTTTATAAGGTTTTAGGATAGTTATGAAAGCTTGAGGGTTTGATTGTATTTCGTGGTGAAATTCAACAGTAGATGGGTAGAATTGAATATTTCAGAGCATTGGGCTAATGAAGTCAATAGAAGATGGCTTAACTGGATTTGGTTTCTCAACAAAGGATGGCTTCACAAAGCAATATAGCTAAATCAAGAAGAAAATGGTAACTTGAAAAGGATGGGATGGGCTCAAGAGGGAAGAAGGGAAATTAAGAATCCTTCCACATGTCTTGAGAAGAGGGAATTTAGATGATCACCAGTAAAAAGCAATTAAGGATTTTTTACTAAATGATCTAAATGATAAGCTAAGAAGCAAGAGCAATTAAGAATTCCTTACCTATTATAGTTTAGAGGAAAACATTAAGAATAAAAATAATTGAAAACAGATTGCACTTAAGCACTTTTTGAATTATACTTTTTTGTTTTAATATTTAGATGTTGAAGATAATTGAAATATTTAAACAAGAGAACAATAACACATGAGTTATAAAATACTTATTTGTCCAATGTATTGTGCATGAATCCCGTGAAAATTCCTTTGTATCATTTCTTCACCCAACCAATGATGCAATATTTGGTCCAACAACACTTTATCCCAAAGTAATCAGTTTTACAAAAATGTCTAAAAATCCACCCTCAATACTTTGAATGAGGGAGTATTTATACAAAAGGTTTACAATAAAATATCTCATAACAAAGAGAGATATATTCTAGGGTGACTAACTATAAGTTACATGAAAATAGAGACAGATGGTCTCATAGATAAGATAAATTAAACTGATGGTTTGTTGTCCCTGTTTTTGTGAATGAGCTGGAGGCAGGTCCTATGATGAGGCATCTTGTTGTTTTCCTCGTAAATCAATGTTGGTTGTTCTGCTTTTCACATTTTCATTGATACATTTTGACATGTTCTAATACTCTTTACCTGTTTTGATCGTTGTTCATCCTCTTTTACCATTATTGACTATAGTAAATAATGCAAATTTACTTTTTACCAAGGACAAATTACAAAATGTCTAGCATTTTTGTCCACCATTTTTCCTGTGGTATTCTAGTCCTTTGAAGTTTCCTGAGGATTTCATCAGTCTCAGTGTACTTGAAAAAAGTAGGCTGAACTAGAAACAAATGCCTTAACTCATGTTCAACATAGAAAAGGTTCTCTAGATTGTCATAGAGAACTCTGCCCGTAGGCAGTGATTTTGGTGCTGATGTGTTGGTTGATGAACTTGTCTAGTTATCTGCATATTGAGCCAATTTGTCAACATAACCTATATGCCTCATTAGTTTATCATTGATAACTAAAGGACTAGGGAGTCCTTTGCTATGCAAAATACTAAATTTCTCCATAAAAAAATTAATCTCCTCCTGCATGTTTTGGCATCTTCTTTCCAAATTTTGCATTAGAGACCTTTTAGTCAATACCTTTTTTACTTCCAAAATAGTCCCTGTTCTGTTATCAATGCCAATTTCTTCCAGTTGATACTTATTCTTACTATTCAAAAAATTTATAAGTCTGGTTGCTTCCTTAGGCATCCTTCCTAATTCTTCCTTTGTCCTCTGAATTTCTTCCAGTGCTACCTTTACTAAATCAATATGTTCAAATATTATTTGTATTGATAGCCAAACATAATTTATTGATTGAGTGATGTTGGTCTAAAGAATCTTCTTAATGTCTGCGAAGGGCTTGTCAAATGTGAGGTATTTTTCTAATGATTTCACCCTTTGTTCTAACTTTTTATTTTCCCTCACCTTTTCTGCAAAATTTATCTTTGAAATATCATATCTCTGTTCTAAGGTAACATATTGTTCTTTTACCTTTTGCAACTTTGAAACTTGGAGCTTCATCTCCTCCATTGATTTTATCAATTCCTCTATACTTAGACTTGAAGTTCCTGCTAGTTCCATTCCTATATCTGTACCTGTGACTACTTCGGTTGTGGCCAAAGGGACATTGGATGCCAGAGCTATTTCCAGTGTTGAAAGGACTGTAGTGGAGACGATTGGTATCACATTTGGTGGCTGGGAAGTCGACTCTCCCTGCTTGCTTTTGAGTGATCTTTCTAACTCTTGCTCGGTCTCCTTCAATTGTTCATTAAGCTATAGGACCAAGTCCATAAGCTCCTATTCAGACTTATTCCGAACAATTTCTGCAGTTTGTGGATGTCTTGATGGGGGTAATTTTAGCTTCTTTCTCAAGGCAGCTATGTCTTCATTTTTTTTTTATTAAGGCTTCTGCAGCCTTCACATCCTTTGGATTATGACCCAATGCAATTAATAACTCTTCCAAAGATTTAATTCTGTTATCTTTAGCCTTTGAGGAGGCTCTCTCCAGTGGTAATTGGGTAGTTGTATTATTTAAAGAATTCTCTAATCTTTGCGCCATCAGGGCCTTACCAGTCAAAGTTGAATATATCATTTCTCTTGTTTGCCTTTGTCGCTCAATTTGATCCAAGGGATGAATATCTTTTGCCATGACCTCAAAATTTGTTTGAAGGTAATCTGCAGCTATTTGAGGTTTCTGTACTTTAGGTTTGAAGAGACTCATTTCCATTTTTCCCTCCTTGATGTCATAGGTTGACATCAACCTATTCTTGTTGGTGGGAGCCATTTTTAAATATTGATTGTAAACTTGGATTCTTAATGGCTCATTCCTAGTTTTTATTTCCTTGAATTTCTTTTTAAAATCCAAGTTCCCACTTCTTGGAGGCTTAAAGGATGATACTTAAGTGCTTTGTTGTCACTCTAACTCCTATCTTTGTGAGCTAGAAGGTGTCCCACCTATTGGGAAAGTCTAGTGACTGTCTACACCTTCTTTTCTTTGGCTATCTGTGGTTTCTTAAAAAAATTCCTCTTCTGAATGAGGATTTAGCCTATGCTTTTTAGCACCAGGCTGGTCTGATGGGCCACTGGTAGGGGTAGCTACTTCCCTGTCTCCATTTTTGTTCTTTTCCTCATTCAGAGGTGTTTGCAAAATTGGGGGCTCTTTTACATTAATTTGAGCTGGGTGGGCCTGTGTTTGAGCCTGCTCTTGAGAAGTTTCAGGTTCCTTAGACATGACTGATTGTTCTGTTGCTTGGGTGCTAGTCTCTGGTCCCTTTCCCTTGGATGTCCCTGTAAGTGGTGTGCTACTATCCTGTGAGTGATTCTGAGAGGTTTCAGTTGTAGAGGCATTGATCTCTGATGCTGACCTTTGAGAAGTTTCAAACTGTACATGTCCAAAAGAATCTAGGTCAAGTGTTTTTTCAAGATCCTTCATCACATTTTCTATATTGACCTGTTCAACATCAGTTTCCACTAAGGTACCTTCCCTCCATTCATCCATATTAGCAAATTGTTCAATCTCTGGAATTATGTGATGTATGTAAGGTGATAGTCTATTTTTTGTCCTTCTATCACAGATGAAACTATGGGGATCATAAGAAAACCAACTAAAACTTTTGTGTAGTTTAAGCTGATCTTGTAGAATTTTCTATGCTTCTCTCCATTCTTCCCTAGTGTTGCAGATGAAAGGGCCTAATTGAATCTTGATTCTGAGTTGTGCTTTCTTTTTGGCTTTGTGAAAATTAGCCAAGTCCGAATTTATCATTTGTCTGTAATATTCCAATGCAAACAGTCTCATTGGAACATATCTAGGCAGTTTGAATAGGGAAAGCTCACATCCATATACTCTAATTATTGTATGGTTCTAGTATAAATACTAGTCACCCACTCTGTATTGTTTAGAGAGCTAGAGGATCTTCTTGATATCATCACTAATTCTGAGAGGTGAAATCCATGTCAGCAAGGTGGCTGCTGGGTGTACAAACTGATCAATGAACTCATTATAAGAATAAGGGTTGGCATAATATCTATGGAAGATGGAGGTCCAAAAGATGACAGACCTTGGATTACCCTTAGTATCTAGTTTCATGAAAGAAAATAGGAATTTGTTTGATTAGTAGTAGAGAATGAGATAATATATAAAAGTGGAAAACTCAAAAACACTTTCATTCTCTAGTCTTGTGAACTGGTCATGGATTTTGTCAGCAATAAATGAGGCATAGTCATACTTGACAGCAGGGGGTTATCCAGGAGTAAATATAGACATCAACACTAGGGTCAGTTCATCTACATACTTACTTGTGTTGAATCCCATGACTGTAGATATCATATCGAATATGAATTTACCCATATCAGTGAAGAAAACTTGCATATAAGGAGGTGGGTCCTTGGTCTGATATTGCTTTAATATGAAGGTCTGGCAGAGGCGATCAAGTTCAGATTGGGACAATTTAGTTGATTTCTCAAGTATATGTCCAATGGAAATGGGGGTGAGGGCCTGGCTGGAGTGCAATTGCAACATCTCATTGATTGATTCAGTAGTTATTGGGAAAAGGACTGTTTGGTTGGGAGACATAACTGCTCTGCGGTTGAGGTCATAATTGGCATGGCAATGATAGATTATGTCAGGGAAAACATAAACAGACGAGAGAAAGTATATGTGAAGATTAGATTCCCACAGTCCTATGGCATCACGGCCATTCAAGTAGTTATCTCTACATTGTCAAAAGACTTTAAGGTGATTTTTTATCAATGGTTAAGTCTTTTATCTAGAAATCCTTATCGGGGAGAGGTAGATAGTCTAAATCTCGATGAGGAGAATTAATGGGTGCAACATTCAAAGCCACCGGGGTTTCATTTCTAGTTCTTGTGGATTCAGAAAGGGAAATAAGGTTTTCTTTCCAAAAATGGGCAAAATAGAGGGTCTGGAGGACTTGAATGGTGACAATAACAACAAAATTATGGAGAATTCGGGCCTTTTTAGTCAATTCACAATGGGAAACAAGAACTTGCAGGGTTTTTTGTTGGAAATTTGATAAATATATGTTCTTTGGGAGACGAGTGACGAAATGCGAGTACTGTGTTTGGTTGGAGGGTTCTAGGCGGCGTTGGCTACAAGGTTTGGAGCAGGTTGGTGACTGAAATCTTGAACTAGTTGACCTCGATGTTCATTTGCATGGGTATATAGGTTTACAAAATAAAGCATGAAAATGATTTATTTGTTTTACGTACAAAGTCAAGGGTTGGCGGGCTTTAAAATTTAGACGAGTGGAGTCAGCGGCAAACGACATGATGTTTTGTTGTTTAGTGGGGAGGCGGTAAGTGGTTTGTATCACATCGCTCATGGGAAGAGGACGGTATTTATCCTTGGGCCAGCGATTCCATAGAGTGTCAGACACATGGTAGAGGCGTTGTTCCTGAAATTGCTTTGTGATCGCACATTAATGTACAGTCACAAAGGGCCGTGCAATATTATTTATAGCCATTGGATGTGGGAGGCGTGATCGGATAGTTGTCGGGAGATACGATGTGATGAGGGATTAACAAAGGCGGGCCCTGTATGATTAAATATTATTTAATCACCTCAGAAGCGGCGGGATTGGCTATGGAAGTTATTAATTAACCATGAGGGCTAGTTAATCTTTTTTAATGTGGTGGGGGGGTTAGGGCTATTGATTAGTTACTGATTAACAAATTAATCCCATTAAAATGTATTATGGTTATAATTTAACCAGGGGCGGGATATATAGTATTTTCGGGATTATTACATAATTAATGTAATGCGGGAGCGGGTAAACCTTATAAGAGATTTATAAATTAATACGTTAAAAGTTAATGTGACATTATGGAATGGAAAGTGCTAAGTATAAAACATTTGAAGTGTGTATTTAAACTTAGGCTAAAGTGAAAACAAGGGTTTTTTTGTGGAAAATTTTGTAATTTTCCCGAGTAAAATAGGATTTTACTTAAGAAAAACTTATGAAGGGGTATGGTGATTTAATGAATGGTTTAAGTGCTTAGGCTTTGTAAATTATTGGGCGAGGTTCTGGTCCCTCCAGAAGTCAAAGAAATGCTCTGAGGCCCTTTAAATTTGTAAATGCCTTTAGTACTTAGAGGAAGTTAGTGAAACTTAAGGGGAAAATGGATAGGGAAATTAATTAATTTGACTTTGTTTCTTTGATGTGTTGTATCCAATGTAAGTTTTGCTTTGTTTAAGTGATGAAAGCAAAAGATTTAAGCATTAAACTTAACATTCACTAGACATTTATTCTGCAACCATCATCTACTTACCCTACCTACTTTATCCTAGCATTTTCACTTCTTTATTAGGGTGCACTTAGACTGGAAAACCCTTTTTTCACTTTCTTTTCTTTTACATGGAAATGCCTATCTAAGTCTACACTTATTACATCCAAGAGCTCAGATTAAACTGTTGAGCTCATTTTTTCACTCTACCTATCTATTTATCTATTAAGATTACACTGTTTGGTCAGATCATTATTCTCTATTTCTTCAAAATGAAATTGAAAAATGAATTAGCCAAGTTTAAACTATTTGATTATTCATGAATTGTGGCATAAGTGACAAACTACACACAATTGTTTATTACAGAAAAGTAAAAAGTAGTGGCATTTAAACCTGCACACTTTCTTGGTCTTTAATTTTGTTGGGGTTCATTTTCTTTCATTTTTTTACCATCTTTTATTATTTTTACCCTTCGATTTTTCTTTTAGGGTACCCTCTTTATATTTTTAAATTTTTTTTATCTTTTTAAAATATGGAAAACCTTTGCAACAAGAAAATGTATGAACATATTACATAGCTCATCAAGTCAATCATGACATATGACACCTATTGGTATAAGGGCCTAACAATGGCTCCACTTGGGGATGGCTTTCCCTGGTGGAAAGTCAAGAATAGTAGATCAGATGGCCTCTGAATGACTTTGACTGTGCTCTGCAATCTTCTTCTTCCTGGTGCTTTATTGTATGTATGACAGTGTTATTTTTGAAGCTTAGGGCCTTCTCTTCGGGCTTCAACTTCAAAAGTTACTGTCCAATCAAAACTATGACATTACAAAGGATATAGTATGTACATGTTAAACATCATGGTAAACCTTAATAAGTAGGATCAAAGTAATGTTTTAACATTCGACCATTGACTGGTCCCTCTTCTACCTCTGTGTCATTCAATTTTATAAGAAAATATGTATTGTTTCCTTGTAGGGCATAGATAACGTATGTCCATTTCCATAAGAAGTCAAACTTTCCATGTTCCCCCTTATCTTCTCTTCTGGAATCCCATCTTAACACTTCATCTCCAAGGTGGAAATATTCTGCCTTGGTTCTTCTGTCAAATATCTTCTTGAGCTTTTCTTGCCATATTTGGGATCTTTGGTATACCTCCTCTCTAGTCTACTATAAATTGATGGTCTAATTTATCCTTCTTTGAATATCATTAGGTTCCACTTGAGCTTCTTGGAGTAGTTTCATAACATAAACTTCTAATGATGAAAGAAATACAACATCCATGCCATATACTAATTCATAAGGACTGGTGCCAATGGATTTTTTTGTTGTAAGACTGTCTGCCCATTGTGCATTTATCAGTTTCTTATGCTAAGTCTCTTTATTTTCTTCCAACAGATTTTAATGATATTAATGAGGTTCTTGTTGGAAAATTTAGCTAATCCATTTCCTTGTGGATAATAGGTTGTGGAATGGCCCAGGGTAATGTTGTACTTGTTGCAGAAACTGATCATATTTCTTGATTTAAAAGCTACAACATTATCAGCTATGATTTTAGTAGGGAAGCCAAACTTGGACAATATATTGGTTTCTAGGAAACCTATGATCACTGTATCATTGGCTTGTCTGGAATGGATGGCCTCTATCCATTTAGTAAAATAGACAGTGGCAGTGAGTATCCATTTGTGTTGGCCAGAGGAGGGAGGATGGATTTCACTAATGAAGTCAAGACCCCATTGTTGGAAAGGCTTTTCAGTAGAAATGGGTTTCAGGGGTAAAGGTAATAGTTTTCTCTTGCCCTAAAAAATTTGGCATTTATTGCAAGAAGTGACAAATTTCTTGACATCAGCAAACAAGGTTGGCCAATAGAAACCAGCCCTTAAGATCTTATCTGTAGTTGATTTCCAATAGAGGTGTCCACCATAGTCTCCTGCATGAAATTCATGGAGAGCCTTGTCAGCGTCATTTCTTAACAAACAATTTAATAAAATTCCTTCATGAATTTTCCAAAAAAGAGCATTATCTAGAATACAAAAATTTGAGACTTTCATCTTTAAAAACCTATTTTATTGTTTTGGACAACCATGGAGGAGCCTGCAGGTTTTGTAACACATAGATTATATCAGCATACCAAGGTGAGTCTTAAAAGGTTTCGCTGATTTATGGAGTCGCCATCTCCTGTTCGTCATCCAATTCATTTATATTCAGGGCTTGACAATTAGTTTTTGCCATAAGTTTGGCCAACCCCTGCCCTTTTATCAATTTTGTAGGTTTTATTTCAATATCATACTCTAAGATGGTAGCAATCCATTTACCCTTTTTCCCTCAATTCCATCCTGAGTTAGGATGTCCTTGGCAACTACGTTTGGTACATAGGCTATCGCATGAGAGTATAATATGTAAACTCTGAAGTCTTTAATGGCTTTAACAAGTGCAAAAGCTTGTTTTTCCATGATCTTGTATTTCAGTGATGCATCTCTGAGTGCTTTACTAAAAAAATCGATGGGTTTTTCACATCCTTGGTCATCCTTTTGTAATAAAATAACTGCTCTAGTGCGTTCCGAGGCAAAAGAAAACATTATGAAGTCTCTATCAAATTGGGGACTTGTAAGGACCGGTGTTCTGGTTAAAGCCATTTTGATTTCTTCAAATGCTTATTTGGCTTCTACTATCCATTTTATACTTGAATCTGTTTTTAACATATTATTAAGTAACCTAATGAGTTCTGCTAAATTAGATATGAATATTCTCAAAAATTTTATCTTCCCTAAGAAAGCTTAAAGTTCTTTGATAATTCTTGGATGAGGTATCTGTAAAATTGCTTCTATTCTGGCAGGGTCAATTCGAATGCCATCCTTTGAAATGATATGACCTAAGAGTGTACATTCTTCCAGGCCAAACAAGGATTTCTTTGGATTTAAAGAAATACCATATTTTCTGCATTTTAAGAATACTTGCCTAAAATGGTCCAAATGTTGTTGATCTGATTTAGAAAAAATAGTTAGGTCATCCATATATATAACAAGAAAATCATGAATCTCTTTAGCAAATGCAATGTCCATTGCTCTTTGGAAAGTAGCTCCTAAATTTCTAAGTCCAAATAGCATTTTGATATACATAAATGTGCCCCACGGTGTTGTAAAGGAAGTTTTTTCTTGGTCATCAGGATGAACCAGAATCTTGCTATATCTTGAAAATCCATCTAAAAGAGAAATTCTATAAGAACCTACTATCCCTTGCAAAATATGGTCCATTTTGGGTAAAATATAGTTATCTTTAAGGGAAACCTTATTCACATTTCTCAGATATACACATAATCTTATCTCCCTAGTTTTCTTTCTAGCAGGTACTAAGTTAGATACCCACTCTGAAAATATTATAGGTACAATAATCCTTCCTTCATACATACACTTAATTTCTTTTTCAATCAGTGGTAGTAATACAGGGTTGATTCTCCTGAGTTTTTGTTTGAATGGCTTTTGGTCTTCTTTCAAAGGTATAGTATGCTGAATTATTGAGGTGTCATAAAGACTTTGATAGTTTTATCATCTTTGGATTCTCTTCCGTTCCTAAATTATATTCTTCAATGTCTGCCTTTAATGGTTCCATCTTTGGTTTCCTAGGAATATCATTGGAATCAAAAAGGTCTTCTAGAGAAGTTAATCCTTTAGGCAGATGATTGTCTTTTAGGTTAATGACCTTTGTTTCTTCTTCAATTATCTCATCAAGGTCCATTTGCTTTAGGTCTTGAGCTTATTTTCTAGTGAATGTTGTGGGATGGAGCATTTGAATTTAACTCTCTTCTAAAATGTTGGTATCTACCTCATTTATTTGTTTAGAGTTACTGTCTGTATCAACATATATGTGACTGTGAGAAAAATCTTTGTCTAAAGTTAAAAAGTTATTAATCTACTTATCACTTTCGAAAACTTGCCAGTTCTTCAGATTGTCAAGGATAGCTGGTCTATGCCTAATTTTAGCAGTGAACTGATGATTAGGTTCAAAAGGTAATTTGCAGGTTCTCGCAAACATGGCCAGACTATGAGCATGTAAATTGTATTTTTTTAGGCACTACAACAAGCTTAGTTTCCAAAAAAGTATTAAGAATCTCTATGGTTGTTCCTCTATAGTATCCTAATCTAGGATCCCTATTCAAATACTTCTCTTTGATCTGTTTAATGATGAATTCTGAATCTCCTATGATAGATACCTTAATTGCTCCTAATATTTTGACATGTTTAAGTTCTAGCAAAAAAGCTTCATACTCTGTCATATTATTGGTGCACTTAAAATTTAATCTGTAGGCATGGCCTTCAGCATGGTAATTTTTTAAGTTGTGCACCCAAACTCCTGTCCCTGCATCTAATTTGTTGACTGAACCATCAAATTCTAAATGCCAAAGAATTTCATGCACATAATCAGTGTCAAGGGTGGTGGGAATTTATTTAACAAGGGGATTTGGTTTTTTGTTCTCATCTAATTTTCCTTTGTTGTCTAAATTGTCATCGGTGTCTGAGATTTCCTGAATCTTAAGACTTGATTTTCATTTTTTAATTTCTTTTGGTTCTGTTGCTAAAACTTGTTCAGTGTTGGCAGGATTGATTTTAGCATTGTACAAAATGAATGAATCCATATCAGAATGTACTGAGTAGATAGGGAAATTTTGTAGTTTTTCTTGACTACTTACTACGTATTTCATTAGTGTTTCTCTGTATAGCTTCTTAGGTTGGCCAAAAACTGAGACATGTCCAATTGAAGTGATCCCTAAAGCTTAGCACCCCAGGATCTCGATAATAGAATTTCATATTTTGGTGGTATATCTACTACTACTATATCCATTAGGATTGTTTTTGCAAGGTATTGAACTAAAAAAACGCACAAGTCTTTTATCAACCCTAAACATCTTACCTAACTAGAATCAAAAGAAAAGAGGTCTTTGTATGGTCTAGTGATGTCTAGGTCTAATTTCTCCATAACAGACTTGGGCCTTAGGTTATGAGATGCCCCAGAGTCAAACATGGCATTGTGAAGAATTTTATCATGCATATTCAAGCTCACATAGAAGGGAGTAATACTTCCTTCTAAATGTTTCCCATTCACTTCAGGCCCAAAGATTAATTATGGTTAGTCATCAAAAACATTAACAGAGTCTTCAGTTCTAGTGATTTTAAATGATCTGTTGATTTGACTTTGGTAAGCATCATGTTTAGGTAATTCAGACAATGGAACAACAATCTTTAGTTTGCCTACCTCAGTGTCTAGATTGAAGGGTTTTTCTGTTTGGGCTTTTATGTTTCGAACATTGGGATTCTCTTTATTTTCTATGTTTTCTGTATTTTTCTCCTTTTCAGGAATGGGGTTAAGATTTATAGTTTCTCCTAAATTGACTTCTAGAGGCTCTTCCAAAGTACCCTTAGAAGGAAGGGGGGTGGAAAAGTCTCTATTATTTGGTTGATTGTCATAAACATCTACTATCATTAGATTAGGAGGGTTATTGTTTGATCTAGACAAAATTTGTACAAGGGTAGTAGTTGCTTTACCTTTGATAGGTTGTTTTGGATCTTTCTGTTTGTTGGCTTCAGCAACATCCATTCTTCTACTCCTTAAGTTACACTGTTTATGCGCTTCGTAGATGGTTGTGTCATATCCATCCCTAAAGTCAAACGATTCACCTGACTGAGTTTGAAATTGTTTGAGAATGTCGGCCTCTTGATCATATTGAATTAGGAAAACTTCTCTTTTATTGTTAAGTCCCATCAGATTTATTTGAGTATCTTCTTGGGGACCTTTCGAGCTGGAAGATTCTACATAATTCTCTTGGAAAGGGGGTCTAATGTTTTGATTTGGACCAGTCTTCCCAGGGTTTTGGTTTTGGTTTTTTTGGAAATTAGGATTCCTCCCTATGTTGGTTGGCTCACCATCCCTAGGGTTTTTTTTTCTATTGTTTCCACTCTGTCTCCTAGTCTTTGCATCCCTTTAATTATAGCATCCAGGTTTTGTTCAACAGGTGAAACTTCTTCTTTCATTGGTATCCTTCTTTCACTCCTAAACTTGGCTCATTTAGACATCAGGTTGGCTTCAACACTGACAACTATACTTTGCATCTCTTCCAAAGTTCTAGGGGCTCATTCCCTTAGCTGAAAAGCCATATCAGAATCAAATCCATCTGGGAATTTGATTAGGGCCAAATCAGGTGGGGGTCTAAGGTTTTGAGGGATGGCATTGTAGACAGTGTTGAACCTAGTGCAGTAATCCTACAGAGTTTCTTGTATTCCTCTCTTAAGGCTTTCATACTTGGATAAGATCTGCAGAGGATCTTTCTTTTTCTACCAACAATTCAAGAATTGTGTATAAATGGTTTCTAGGCTATCTATGGTGTTTTTTCTTAGAGCCCTAAACTAGGTTTCGACTTCCCCAATTAGACTCTGAACAAATATCCTCATTCTTACATCATCAACATCTATCTCATATATTTCAAAGTAGTCAGTGATTTTTTTGGTATGTTGCTGGGTTGTGTAGGTACCAGTACCATCGAATGGAGTGATTTTACTTTGGTAGTCTTGAGGCATGGCACCTAAATTGGCTGGTAAAACTAGGGGGGTATACCTGTTTGCCATGGTTGTAGGTAATAATGGAACAACAACTGGGGTAGGGGTAACAATGGGAGTTTGGGTTGTTGATGGAGGGGTCTGTGGTGGGGTGGTTAGGGGTTGATATGTATGAGGAAACAATGAGGAACTTGCAGAGGAAGTAGTGATTTTAGAGGGATTAGGGGTCCCTTCAGAGGAGAGCTCAGATTGTATTTAATTCTGCAAATGTCTGTCAATTGAGAAACTGACAGCTTCAAATTTTAACTTTTCAATGAATACTAGGTGTATGACCAAATCAATCAATTCAGAGTCAGAAGATGTTCTAAATAAAGAGGTCTCAAATTACTCATCAAAGGGTTCGTCCCTAAGATAAATCCACCTAACAGGGCAAGATCTTGATTTGTAGATGGGCTCAGAATTGATAGTGCTTTCTTGACTTTCTTGTCTCCTGAGAATTCTTGGGATAAAATTGGGGTTTCGAACACTGGTGGTGGATTGGGATCAGGATTTTCTCTAGTGTAACGAGTCCTTTCTGAAGCCAAATTTCTTGGTTTTGATTTTCTAAATTAATATCAACAAACAACTTCTATGATTTCTTTAAGATGCTTTAGATTTGAATTCAAACATTCCTAAAGATTTGTTTGACTGAGGAACTTATTCATGTTAAGTTCATAAACTAAACCAGAGATTAACTGAAGCAGCGTTCATCTACTTATGCACTTGCAAAGCAAGAGAAATTCGAAGGCTACCTGGCTAACTTCAGGCTCCATCTGTAGTTTATAAAGTAAATAGCAATGACAACAAAATTTTCGTTCCCTAGCAGAGTCGCCACTATGTTATCACACAGATTTTCTTAGAAGTTGTAAGAAGAGGAAAGGGGTCTGAGGTAACCACAAACCAAATTTTGGGTACAGAATCTAGCCAATTTGTACTCAAAGAGGGCTCTCTCTTTCAGATTAGTTTTGTTTTATAAGGTTTTAAGTTAGTTATGAAAGCTTGATGGTTTGATTGTATTTGGTGGTGAAATTCAGTAGAAGATGGGTAGAACTGAATATTTCAGGCCATTGGGCTAATGGAGTCAACAGAATATGGCTCAACTGGATTTGGTTTCTAAACAAAGGATGGCTTCACAGGAAAAGATAGTTAAAGCAAGGAGTAAATGGTAACTTGAAAAGGATGGGATGGGCTCAAAAGAGAAGGATAATTAAGAATCCTTTCATATGTCTTGAGAAGAGGAAATTTAGATGATCACTAGTAAAAAGCAATTAAGGATTTCTTACTCAATGATAAACTAAGAAGCAGGAGAAATTAAGAATTCCTTACCTATGATAGTTTAGAGGAAAACATTAAGAATAAAAATAATAGAAAATAGATTGCAGTTAAGCACTTTCTAAATTATACTTTTTTGTTTTAATATTCAGATATGGAGCATAATTGAAATATTTAAACAAGAGAACAATAAAACACGAGTTATAAAATACTTATTTGTCTAGCGTATTGCACATGAATCCCGGGAAAAGTCCTTTGTATCAATTCTTCACCCAACGAGCCATGCAAGATTTGGTCCAACAACACTTTATTCCAAATTAATCAGTTTTACAAAAATGTCTAAGAATCCAACCTCAATACTCTGAATGATGGAGTATTTTTACAAAAATTTTACAATAAAATATCTCATAACAAAGAGAGATATATTCTAGGGTGACTAACTATAAGTTACATGAAAATAGAGACAGATGGTCTCGTAGATAGAAAATAAAGTAAATTGATGGCTTGGTGTCCCTGTTTTTGTGAATGAGCTGGAGGCAGGTCCTATGATGAGGCATCTTGTTGTCTTCCTCGTAAATTAGTGCTGGCTATTTTGCTTTTCACTTTTTCACTGATACACTTTGACCTGTTATGATACTCTTTACCTATTTTGATCCTTGTTCATCCTCTTTTACCATTATTGACTATAGTAAATAATGCAAATTTAATTTTTACCAAGGATAAATTACAAAATGTCTAGCACTTTTGTCCACCATTTTTCCTATGGTATTATGGTCCTTTGAAGTTTCCTAAAGATTTCATCAGTCTCGGTGTACTTGAAAAAAGTAGGTTGAACTGGAAACAAATGCCTTAACTTATGTTCAACATAGAAAAGGTTCTCTAGACTGTCATAGAGAACTCTGCCTATAGGCAGCGCTTTTGGTGCTGATGTGCTCGTTGATGAATTTGCCTGATTATCTGCATATTGAGCCAATTTGTCAACATAATCTATATGCCTCATTAATTTAGCATTGATAACTAAAGGACTAGGGAGTCGTTTGTTCTGTAAAATACTAAATTTCTCCATAAAAACATTAATCTCCTCCTACATGTTTTGGCTTCTTATTTCCAAATTTTGCATTAGAGACCTTTTAGTCAATACCTTTTTTACTTCCAGAATAGTCCCTGTTCTGTCGTCAATGCCAATTTCTTCCAGCTAATACTTATTTTTGCTATTCAAAAAATTTATAAGCCTGGTGGCTTCATTAGACATCCTTCCTAATTCTTCCTTTGTCTTCTAAATTTCTTCCAGTGCTACCTTTACTAAATCAATCTGTTCAAATATTATTTGTATTGATGGCCAAACATCATTTATTGACTGAGTGATGTTGGTCCAAAGAATCTTCTTAATGTCTAGTGAGGTCTTTTTCTAATGATTTCACTCTTTGTTCTAACCCTCTATTTTTCTCACCTTTTCTGCAAAATTTATCTTTGAAAGATCATCTCTATTCTAAGGTAACATATTGTTCTTTTACCTTTTGCAACTCTAAAACTTGAAGCTTCATCTCCTCCAATGATTTTATCAATTCCTCTGTACTTAGATCTGAAGTTCCTACTGGTGTTGTTCCTGTATATGTACCTGTGACTACTTCAGTTGTGGCCAAAGGGACATTGGGTGCTAGAGCTATTGCTAGTGTTGAAAGGACTATAGTGGAGACCACTGGTATCACATTTGGTCGTTGGAAGGTGAAATCTCCTTGCTTGCTTTTGAGTGATCTTTCTAACTCTTGCTCAGTGCCCTTCAATTGTTCATTAGCTATAGGACCAATTCCATAAGCTCCTCTTCAGACTTTTTCTAAACAATTTCTGCAGTTTGTGGATGTCTTGATGGGGGTAATTTTAGCTGCTTTCTCAAGGCAACTATGTCTTCTATCTTTTTTCTTTATTAAGGCTTTTGCAGCCTTCACATCCTTTGGATTAAAACCCAATCCAATCACTAACTCTTCCAAAGATTTAATTATGTTATCTTTAGCTTGTGAGGAGGCTCTCTCTAGTTACAATTCGGCAGTGGTATTATTTAAAGAATTCTCTAATCTTTAGCCCATCATGGCCTTACCAGTCCAAACCCAGCGCAACTCTTTGAACTGCATTTTATTAATGGTAAACACATTAAATTTTGGATTGAACTCAAACCTGTGTGGCTTCCTGCGCGGTACACTTGGCAATATGATCCACTTTGACTGCTTGTGTGGAGGCCATGCGGATATGCATAGTTTTGAATATAGTATACCATATCAATTGAATTTCGAATGGAACCTTCATTTGTTGGCTTATGATTTATGTGGCGCTGAGTTATCACATTGACTTTGGTGTGTGGCAGTTTTACATAGAGCGCTAGTGCGTTGGAGTGGATAGATGTATATCCATTACGTGCTAGTTTGGTGGAGTGTTTGGTGGGTGCGAGAGTTGAGCCGCCAAGTTTGGCAGGCTCCCCCCACCCCTCCTTTTTTTCTAAACTTATCGTTGGTTACAATAAAACCATATTGTTACCATCATATTTCAAATTTCGATTTGCATTCCGCTCGGTTAAAACATTGCGCTGTTGGAAAAGAGACCTAGGGATCGCATCCCTCGGATCTTCTAAAATTTTGCACTTAGCCCATTTTTGCCAATCAGACAGGGCCACGTGGCCCAATCTCGAGCTGCGATGTGGCAGCCTATACTAAAAATTAAAAGTTTTAATACGGTTTCAAAACTAATGAAATTGCTTCATTTTCCAAGTACATTGGGCAATTTTAATTTTACAATATCTCCTTTGGTTGAAGGTCATTTTTTCCCATTCAAATTTCGTTAGATTCATAGTGAAGAGATCTACACAATGGGACTATCTCCAAAAGCATTTATTGACTTTCATTTTTGAGCATTAAAAAGTTATCGAGGATCGTTTTATGATCACCATGCAATCTATAACTAAGTCTAGGGATCCAATCCCTCGGATTCTAAAAATTTTTGCACTTAACCCATTTCTGCCAATCAGACAGGGACACGTGGCCCAATCTCGAGATATCGTTTCAAAACTAATGAAATTGCCTCATTTTCCAAGGACATTGGGCATTTTTCATTTTACAATATCTCCTTCTTTTGAAGGCCATTTTTGCCCATTCAAATTTCGTTGGATTCATAATGAAGAGAGCTACCCAATGGGACTATTTCCAAAAGCATCCATTGACTTTAATTTTTGAGCATTAAAAAGTCATTGAGGATCATTTTCTGATCACCATGCAAGCTATAACTAAGACTCGGACAGTGGTGGGAAGACCAACTCTTCAACATCCTCGTCGACGATAGTAAACTGATGCCAAGTTTGGTAGTCTATGATGGTGTCCACGTGCTCAATGGTGACATCTCGTTAGAAGGGAACTGTCTCTTGGAAGTGAACTCTTGCCTCCATTGCATCCGAGTACACTGATTTGGCACATCTATCCAATTCGTTTGATATCATGGGCATCATAGCCTTGAGTGCATCCAGACCCGTTGTGGAAGCAAATTAATTACCTATCATTTAATTGTCAACTCGAGAGTTTCATAAAACTTGCAAAACTCGAGAGTTTCATAAAACTTGCAAAACGTATGTGCACTGTATATACTAGAAATTAACTTTCAATTTAAATCAATCTAACTACAAAACCAAACAACAACAAACCAAATTCATCTATTCTAATTTAACAATCAATTCAAAATATAAATAAATAAGCCACAATTTTGGTGAAAAATTTTCAAAAAATTAAATTTAAATTTTTTTTGAATAATTTATTTTAATCAATGGAATGGACAAGCTCAACGCTGACCGAACGCTGCAAGTTACGTAAATAAAATATTAAAAACACGATTAAATGATATAGAGCCGTCAACACTACACAGTAAATTTGCGCGTCTGCAAAGAGGGCACGTGACAGGAATCAGGCACATTAGCCTCCCGATTTTACGTTTGTTTTATTTTAGATTTTCTTGACGCAGTCAACGAATCAAACAAAATTAGTAAATGAGAGGTTGAGTCAAAATAGATGTCCACTGTCTATCTCCATTATTTCCATTATTTCACAATAGATGTCCATTATTTCACAATATGATACAAATTTTTTCGCCCTTTAATGTCGACACGCGTGTTAACAGCTAAAAAGTGAAATCCGACATCGTGGATAAGACGCTGTCTTTCACTATTGATATTTCTGTCGGTGTACGGCCAAGCTTTGACATTTTATGCAGATTGGAGTCTGGACCCCTTCTACGCATCTACCCTCTCCGCTTCTCGCACCCAAAAATTGACGGAGTCAACACACTACCTTACACATTCTGCTTATTTGCTGTCACGCGGACTAAGGCTGCCTGCATAAGAGAAGTGGAAGCCTCTTCAACTTCAACTTCAGCTTGGATTGCATCGCCTATAAGAAGCTTAGTACCCTCCAACACTCGGCACACATCCCCGTTTCTGCAACTCGATTTCGCTTTTATCTTATGTGTTTCATACTTTTCTTCAAAATATGATGTTGAGGACTCTAGTGTACATTGGGGTAATGGCTGTGTTTGTCTCTTTCATTAATATAAACGCTGTGAATGGGCAGCTGAGCTCAACGTTTTATGACAAATCGTGTCCGAGTTTGCAGTCGATAGTAAAATCAGTGGTGAAGCAGGCGGTCGTTAAGGAGAAAAGAATGGGGGCGTCCTTGGTCCGCCTTCACTTTCACGATTGCTTCGTCAATGTAAGAAAGAGTTTATTTAGTCGAAAATAATGACTTATCACTAATCCTTTATGTTTTCTGGGTCTCATCATGTTGAATTTTGGATTCGTTTTCTTTCCAGGGGTGCGATGGTTCAATCCTATTGGATGACAACTCAGCGTTTACCGGAGAAAAGACTGCAGGCCCAAACGCCAATTCTGCGAGAGGATTCGAGGTAATAGACAGCATTAAAACTCAAGTGGAGACAGCCTGCAGTGGAGTCGTGTCGTGTGCAGACATTCTCACCATTGCTGCTCGTGACTCTATTGTTGAAGTAATCATCTATTCATCTCCCGTTCAATTAGGTGTTAATGATAGATACAATATCCACTCATTTCATTTCAGACGACCTGATGGAATGCTTTCTAATTACTTGTGATTGCAATTTGTCAGCTTGAAGGCCCAACATGGACGGTAATGCTGGGAAGACGAGATTCCCCGACTGCTAGCTTAAGCGCTGCAAATAACAACATTCCATCTCCCGCATCCAGTCTCAGCACACTCATTTCATCTTTTCAAGCTCACGGTCTTTCTACCAAAGACCTTGTTGCACTTTCAGGTACAAGATTACTTATGGAGCCATCATGTTAATAAACCATATAATTTTCATGTAATTAAATTGAAGTCTTATCACGAACTCTTGTTATGATTACAGGTGCTCATACAATTGGTCAATCACGGTGCGCATTTTTCAGAACTCGAATCTACAACGAATCCAATATTAACGCTGCTTTTGCTACGTCTATGAAGGCAAACTGCCCCAGCGCTGGTGGGGACAATACCCTGTCGCCGTTAGATGTGGCCACTCCTACCACATTCGACAACAAGTATTACGCTAATCTGAAAATACAGAAAGGACTTCTCCACTCCGACCAGCAGCTCTTTAATGGAGGTTCTACAGATTCTCAGGTTACTGCGTACAGCGCCAATCAGAACAGCTTCTTTACAGACTTTGCAGCTGCCATGGTGAAGATGGGAAATATTAGCCCTCTCACTGGCACTAGCGGGCAAATCCGCAAAAACTGCAGGAAGTCCAATTAGTCTCTCTGAAGATTGTATTCTCCGTATTCCTTCAGCTTATATTTTCTTTGTAACAAATTGATTTTCGATCGGCTGGTGAGTCTTCAAAGCTAAGCACTCAAAGAAAGCAATAAACGACAATTCTGAGATTATGTTGAGAGTTGTATGCAGTTCAAATTTCAGACAGCACATTGAATAATTTGACATGTTGGCATGTTCAATTTTCATGAAAAATAACCAGATGTTTCCAAATTAATTGACATGATTGTTCCTTAAAAAAAAGTTGAGAGCCTTCTATATATCGCTCGAAACCGATCAACTTCCTTCTATATTCCACAATAGCATAACTCCAACTTGCATCCCAATGCCATTGGACTCGTATAATGCTTTACTTGTCGTCTTTACAGTTAAACGTCCTCGCATTCCATTTCGATATCATGGTCTACAGATGCCAACCTACATCCATATAGTTTCTTTCGACGCTTTGGCACTATTGTTAGACGAAAACCCAAGCAGACAATTTGTATTTTCGATTTCTCTCCCCAAAAAATTTCAAATTGTTGTTTAAAAAACCTAATAAATCATATTATCTGTGAATTAAAATTTGAATAATGGTCATCTCGCTGAAAATTTGAAAGTAAGCGCAGTCCATTACAAGGTTGCTATTAACTACTAACCCCACGAAAAGTGAAACTAAACCATGCTTATTTAATTATGAAAAGTGAAATGAAACGGCAAAGGCTAACCAGCGTGACATAGGGTATTAAATGCCCTGGTACATGCATGTTTTATAACAAAATAATACACAGCCTTTGGTGGCTACATAAGTTAAAAATAAAGGCTCTGTATTATCTCTGTATTATTTTGTTATATAGCATGCATGTATCAAGGCATTTAATGCCCTATGGCAAGCTATTAGCCCTTGCCGAAACAAATGACACCATCTACACATGCTTTGACAGACTTTTTAATCATACTACAATGAGATATGGACCATGTTTTTGAGAGAAACAATTTAAACCAAATGTGAGTGAAGCGTAAAATGTACTTTCTACATATTTGATTTTCAAATGTTAATTTTCTTTATCAATAATATGAGGAAAAATCTATTGCTTTATGTTTATTTATTAAAAACCATAGTTAAAATAAAATTTTACAAATACTTCATTCCCAATTTAGATATATATCTACAGAAGTGGTTTATTCTAGAATAAGGCTAAGGGCAATTTCTATGGTTTAAAATATAAAAAATATAGATAATTTATAAAAAAAATGGGAATATTTTCATTTGTATATATGATCTAAAGAATAAAATTGAATGTTTTTTTTTTAAGAAATTTTCAGCGTTACAAATAGCAAAGGTATCACACATTTCACTAAATGTTACTCGATAGATTTTTTATTTCTTTAACACTGTTCTTTTAATAAATTTTCAGCATTACAAATATCAAAGGTATTTCACTAAATGTTTTTGGATAGATTTTTTATTTCTTTAACTCTGTTCCTATCAAAGGTATTTCACTAAATGTTTTTGGATGGATTTTTAATTTCTTTAACGCTGTTATTTTAACAAATTTTCAGCATTACAAATAGCAAAGGTATTTCATCTCTTTGTTTCCTTGTCTATACATTTCATTATTTTTGGATTTTTTCTAATGTAGTTGTTAAAATAAATTAATCACTAGTGTATGAGTGGTTGGCTAAAATGAGAGAGTGAGTTAAGTGATAGATGACTTTTAGTGTGTGGTTGCATGTAAAGAAAGTAGCTAGCTAAAAAATGTTAAATACCCTTCCCTGATTCATTGCAAGTATCAAGTTTTGTGTGATAATTAGAAGAATCACAACTCGTGTGTTTTGTGTGTGAATTTATGTTTTGTCTCCTCTATCTTTCCAACAAATTAATATTAAAAAAAAATTAAAAAACCAAAAAAAACGAATTACTAACAATAAGAAGAGTGATTTATAGTTTCGAGTGATTAGTACTATAACACACCTTATAATTATATACAAAACGTCAAAATTTATATTTTTCGTGGTTAGTACTGTAACGCATCTTATAATTATATATAGAGCGTTATAGCGCACAAGATTAACGCTCGAGTTTATCGTCGTGCAACGTGTTAGCCGCATGCCATCATCACGAGACACGTTATTAGAGCCAATCACATATTCTTTAAAAAATTGCGAAGCGAAAGGTGTTATGACTCACGTGGAGTACTTCACTTTTAGCAACTCACGTGGAGTTTAAGGTTTTGTTTCTTATGTGATTAAAAGGTTTTTTTTTTTTTTTTTTTTTTTTTTTTTTTTTTTTTTTTTTTAAAGGTTTTTTTATATATAAAATAAAAATTTAGGGTTTTATTGAAAGGTGTGTTTTTGCAAAGTCCTTTAAAAGAGAATTTTAAGGTTTTTTTAAGAGATTTTTTTGAATAAATATGGTTTTCTCAAATTTCGAGCCTTAATTCCTACTATTTACACAAAAAGATTATGATGTGTGAGCCATTAAGATGACAACCACTTTGCAGGTTCATGATGTTTAGGATTATCTCTAGCTTGGATTTTCAAAACTTAAGGATGAAGCAACAGAACTAGCTCTCAATAATACAGTGAGGACGTACTGGAAGAAAAACAAGAAGAAGAGTGCACAAGCATTGTAGCTTATCCAGCAGGGAGTGGACCGAGCAATGTTCCAGAAGATTACGATCAAGTCTTCAAGAAAGGAAGCATGGGATACTTTGGCAACAAACTATAAAGCTATGACCAAAGTCAATATTTTTAAGTTGCAAAATACTAGGAGATGTTTTGAAAGTCTGTAGATGAAGGTAACAGAGGACGTCGATGCTTTCATGAATCGGGTCATAACTCTTGTAAATCAGTTAAAGATTTATGATGAATAAATGGAAGTTCAAACAGTGGTTGAGAAGGTCCTCATATCTTTGTCTCCCAAATTTGATGTTGTGGTAGCAACCATAGAAGAAGCCAATTATTTGGCATCATTGACAATTGATGAGTTGATATGATCACTTCTATCACATGAGGTAAGGATAGATAAAAATAAGGATTCCACTTTAGAGACCGCTTTCAAAAGTCAGGTTTCTATTTCAAGAGACAAAGGCCAAGGCAGAAGTAGATCAAGAGGCAGAGGACGAGGCAGAAGATATGGTGGTCAGGGAGATGGTCGAGAAGAGCATGAACATGAAATTAGAAGAAACTACGGAAGCTTCAACAATAATTAAAGAGTTGACAAATCAAAGGTGAGATGTTATTATTGTAATAAATTTCATCACTATACTCGTGACTACAGGAAGAAGCTAGCTGATTAAGGGAACCAGAGAGCTAATGTCACTACAGAGAGTACTAACTCCATGTTCCTAACTTGCCATACCATGCATGAACCTTCTGCTAGTGTGTGGTTGTTCGATAGTGACTGCAGTAACCACATGATAAGCAATAAGAATTTGGTTGCAAATTTCAATCAATCTATCAAAACATAGGTAGAGTTGGGGACTGACAAGACTATGGATGTATATGGAAAAGGAGCAGTCAACATTTTGACCAAGAAAGGGGAGTTGAAGACAATCTCAGAGGTATATTATGTTCCTAGTCTCAAACATAATTTGATAAGTGTTGGTCAATTGACACAGAAAGGATACAAAGTTATCTTTCAAGGTCAAGAATGTGTTATATATGATAAGCCCCCAAGTAAGAAGTTGATAGAAACGGTGCAAATAACGAGGAATAGACTCTTTCCTCTAAATATGAATTATATTGATCAGGTCAGTTCTTTTACAGTTGCATGTTCTATTGATCATTAGCTATGGCACTTTCAGTTTGGACACCTGCACTTTTTTGGTTTAAGATTTTTGTAGTAGAAACGGATGATTAGAGGATTACCTCTCATCTAAGAACCTACTAGTACTTGTGAATGTTGCATCTTGGGAAAACAACACTGTGAAAGTTTTCCAAAGGGTGTTTCATACAGAGCAAAGCAACCTCTTGAGCTAGTGCATACCAACTTGTGTGGACCTATGGGGACACAATTGATTTGTGGAAGTTGTTACTTCCTCACTTTCATTAATGATTATAGTAGAAAGACATGGTTTTACCTCTTGAAGAAAAAGTCTGAAACTTTTACAAAGTTCAAGGAATTCAAAGCCTTAGCATAGAACTAAAGTGATCGACAGATCAAGGTATTGAGGTCACATTATGGTGGAGCATATGACTCAAAGGAATTCCATGATTACTGCAAACAATATGGAATCAGAAGATAGTTTACAACCAAATACACACCACAGGAGAATGGTGTAGCAGAGAGAAAGAAAAAGACAATTGTGAACATGGTAAGAAGCATGTTGAAAGGCAAAACTTGTCTAATGAGTATTGGGCAGAAGCAGTTGCATGTGCTATTTATGTGATCAACAGATCTTCTACAAAGAGTGTGATGAACATAGTATCAAAACAAGCATGCTTAGGTATGTCTTACAAGGTACCTCATCTCAGAGTGTTTGAATGTGTAGCTTATGCACATGTGCCTAAGGAGTGAAGAGGAAAATTGGATGATAAAAGTGAAAAATGCATATTTACTTGTTATAGTGAGAAATAAAAAGCTTGCAAATTGTATAACCCTATCACAAAGAAGACCATAAGTAGCGGAGATGTTGTGCTCAAAGAATAAGAGTAATGGAATGGAGCTATAGAAAAAACAGTTGACGCACAAGTGCCATTGATGGAAGAAGATGATGTAGCAAAAAAGAAGCAACAAGAATCACATGTGAAGTCACCAAATAGAGACACAACAATAAGGAATCCAATATTTTGAGAGCAGCATGGATCTTCAAGAAGATCAACAGATCGAGATTCTCCCACCAATCAATTAGGTGATGAAAAAAGCAATGGTAAGAGAAAGATGGGAAGTCTGAAAGATATTTATGATGATTTGGATGTTAGTTCAAATTTTGCATTGTTTTCGTTCCAACCTTCTTCAATTTAAGAAGCAATCCGAGATGAAAATTGGGTGCAAGCCATGGATGAAGAAATTGAAGCTATTGAAAATAATGATACATGGGATTTCGCTAATTTGCCAAAGGACAAAAATCTCATCAGGGTGAAGTGGGTGTATAAGACAAAGTTGAATGAGAAAGGTGAAATTGATAGATTTAAAGCACGACTTGTAGCAAAAGGATTCTCGCAGCAACCAGGAATAGTATTTGGAGAAACGTTTGCTCTGGTAGACAAATTGGATATTGTAAGAGCAGTTTTGGCCACAACATCTTAGAACAAGTTGGAAAGTATATCAAATGGATGTGAAATCAGCGTTCTTGAGTGGAATTCTAGAAGAAGAAATTTATGTACAGCATCCTGTAGGATATGAAGTTGAGAGTAACGAAGAGAAAGTTTACAGGTTGAAGAAAGCACTCTATGGACTAAAGAAAGCGCTTAGAGCTTGGTATAGCAGAATTGACAGCTACATGTCCAAGAATGGATTTTGCAGAAGTAAGATTGAATCTACCTTGTACACAAAGGTAAATGAGCATGGACAAATTTTGATTGTTTTCTTATATGTTGATGGCATGATTTTTACAGGTTATTTTGAGATAGATGAATTTAAAGAAGCCATGATGAAAGAATTTGAGATGACAAATCTTGGTCTCATGAAATATTCTCTTGGTATAGAAGTTGAGCAATCTGAAAAAGGAATTTCTATTTGTCAAAATAAAGATGCCAAATATTTGCTGAAATCGAAAATTGAGAACATATCCCTACACTAGTTGCAACATGTACAAAGTTAAGCAAGGATGATGAAGGATCAAATGTCAATCCAGTTCTATTTGAAAGATTGGTTGGCAGCATCATGTATCTCATAGCTACAAGACCAGATATCATGCAATGAGTGAGTTTGATTTCTAGATTTATGGAGATTCCAAAAGACACACATTGGAGTGCAAGAAAAAGAATTTTCAGATACATAGTAGGAACTAGAGATTGTGGCATAATGTATGCAAGCATAGAAAAGAAATATTTGATTGGGTACATAAACAATGATTTTGTAGGTAGTTTGGATGATAGGAAGAGCACTTACGGTTTTGTGTTCCATCTTGGTTTAGGTGTGATTTCATGGGAATTTACGAAGAAACCCATTGTGACACTTTCATCAGTAAAAGTATGTAGCAGCAACATCAACAACATTTCAAGCAGTGTGGTTAAGAAGAGTATTTGACGGACTCAAGCATAAACAACAAGGATCAACAACAATATATTGTGACAACATCTCAAGGATTGCACTATCCAAGAATAGTGTGTTTCATCTGAAGAGCAAGAATAGTGATATTAGATATCAATTTATTAGAGAACTTGTGAGCAATGGAGAAGTTCACTTGAAGCCTTGTAAATCTAGTGATCAATTGGCTGATATATTTACTAAGTCATTAGAAAAAGATGTGTTTGAGTTTAATAGAAGAAAATAGGATGTTGTAAGCCTAGCTGAGACATAGACCAACATGCATGTTTGAGCTTAATGAGTCATGTCTTAGTTTAGATGTTGTAATTAAGGGGGAGTGTTAAAATAAGGTAATTACTTCCACGTCAGGAGTTGGCTAAAATTAGAGATTCAGTTAACTGAGTGTTGAGTGTTGAGTCAAGTCGAGTTAAGTGATAGATGAATTTTAGTGTATGGTTGGATGTTAAGATAATTTAGGCAAGTTGCTAGTTGGAAAAGGTTAAATACCCTTCATCATTTTCATTGTAAACATCAAGTTTTGTGTGATTAATAAAAGAGTCGTAGCTCGTGTGATTTGTATGTCAATTTATGTTTTGTCTCCTCTATCTTTCCAACAGTGTTAAGGTTCAAATTTTGATTCCACTCCACCTGGGCAATTCACATTTAGATTTTGGTTTGAATGTGGTGAGGTTCAATTTTCAATTCAATGCGTAGCTTCAATGGGTAGTTCAATGTTGTGAGGTCCCATGTGCAAATTCAATGCGACAATGTTAATGCAAGTTGAATGCTCGATTCGATGCATTAGTATAAATTTTGATGGCAATATCAATTTGATAGTATTGATAGGTATGAGTGATGAATTATATTTATGGGTATCAGAGACTAGTGGTATAATCCTTTGTAGAACATGGGAGTTACAAAATGAACTCAATCAAAATTTCTGACAATGAATATCGAATATAATAACTTTCCACATTTTGTTTGACAGAACCATAGCTTTGCTTAATAAAGGATAAACCATGCACATTTTTCATTATCAATTAAAGATTTCTATCTTGTATTGGGATTTTCATGTCATGTTTGTCTATAAGAAATGCATTTTGGCTCTCAAGTAATCAAAAAATAAATACACAAGGCTTTGTTTGTTACAAGGATTAGTCAGTTGTATACCAGAGCGATTAAATTGGAGTTGGGTAGTCTTCAAGGAATTTCATGCACAATTTTGAAAGCTAAGCATTTTGAAGGGATTGTAATGTGAGTAATGATATACATTAGGAACGATCGAGAACGAGGGAACGATGGATATGTCGTGGAAACCTTTTGAAGGATGGAGTACAATACATAATACATGACACAAATATATAAGTTTGCATTATTGTAGGGAGATTAGAACTGATTCCTAGAAAATAGGAACTAATGCTAATATAGAACGTAAGTACAATGAGAAAACAAACTCTCTCCAATAATACAATATTCTCCATTATTTTGAACTCTCCCCATTAATGGAGAAAGGGTTCATCGGTACTCCTAACCTCTCCTTAAACATTTCAAATTTAATCCTCCGAAGGGGCTTGGTAAAAATATCTGTTGCATTATCACAAGTTTTACAATATTCAATAAACATTTATTTAGACTGAACCTCCTCTCTAAAAAAGTGAAACTGAGTATCAATATGTTTTGTGTTTTTGTGAAACACGGGGTTATTTTCCAACTTGATTGAGCTTTGGTTGTCACATCTAATTACGGTAGCATCTTTTTGTTCTTCTCCAACATCATGCAGAAGTATCCTCAAGCAAATTGCCTCACACGTCACTGCAGACACTACTTGATACTCTGCTTATGCAGAAGATAAGGATACATTACTTTTCTTCTTGTTGCTCCAAGAAATTACCCTAGAACTGATATTGAAAGAATAACCTATTATGGATCTTTTGTCATCCAGGTTTCCTACCCAATCTGAATCTGAAAAGCCTCTCAAATTAACATCAGAAGAATCAATGTACTTAATACGAAAATCAATGTTTCCTTGAAGGTATCTCAAGGCACCTTTTTCTGCCACTTAGTGGTTCTCAACAGGTTTTAACATGAATTGACTTAACACACAGATTGAAAATGCTAAGTCAGGTCTAGTTGTAGTCAAATAAATCAGACTCCTAACTAGTTGTCTATACAATGTGGCATCCACCACTTTAGAATCATCATCAATCTGAAGTTTAAGATTCTGTTATAAAGGCACTAAGACAACTTTACGTTGTTCCATTCTGAACTTTTCAAGTAATCCTCTTGCATACTTTTCTTTAGTGGGAAAAGTCTAGCCAGAGTCCCTCCAAAATTCCAGAGTCTGACAATAATGTAATTCTTCAAGGTATTTCATTTCAAAAACTTGCAACATCTGTACTTTGATTTCTTTAATCAATTCATCAATATTTCCAGTCATAATTAGATCCTTTACATATAAAGAAATCAAAACAATTTTTTGCTTTTCATCAAACACAATATATATATTGGGGTTGTGTTTTCTCCTCTTGTAAATATGTTGCAAGAAAAAAGGAGTTAGTTTTTTCATACCATGACCTGGGTTCCTGTTTCAATCCATATAATGCTTTCTTTAATTTTTGAACTAAATGTTCATGCCCCTGTTGGATAAAACCTTTCAGGTTGTTTTAAATATACCTCTTCTTTCAATTCTCCATTTAGAAAAGAAAATTTCATATCTAGTCGGTGTAGACTCTAATGATGCTTTGTAGCTAAAGCTATTAACATTCTAATATTGTTTAACTTAGCTACAGGAGAAAAGTTCTCCTCATAATCAATTCCTTCTCTCTATGGGTAACCTTTAGCTACCAACCTAGCTTTATATTTGTCTACACTACCATCTGCTTGGAAACTAAGTTAATATAACCATTTAAAACCTATAGGTTCTTTCCCTTATTGCAGTTCAACTAAAACCTAGGTTTTGTTTTTAATTATTGACTCGTATTCTTCTTTCATGGCTGCCCTCCATTAATGATACTAACTTTCTTCATTATAATTTAAGGGCTCAATAACATTTAAAATAATGGTTATAAGATAATGATCTCTATACCTTGTTGGTAATTAAGTCTACCTACCTGATCTCCTTGGTAGCGGACTTGCCTCAAATCTATCTTGCTCACTCACTCCTTAGTGGACTTGGATTGTTGATTATACCTGCATCACTTGATTCTTCTTTTTTTTGTTGCTACTACTGCACGTGATTTTCTTTAATTTCCTCATTGTTGTCTTCAATCAGCAAAGGCATGTGCCACTCCTCATATCCTTTGTCTTTTCTCCTTTCATCAACCTGCTCATGGAATATAACATATATACTCGCAAACACCTAATGAGTAGATGGATTAAACCGTTTGTATGCTTTAAACTTGGAACAATACCCTACAAATATGCATTTTATGCCCTTAGCATCCAATTTCTTCTTATCCTCCTTCGGAATATGTGCAAAATATTTCGAGCCAAATCATATTAAATGAATAACTACAGGCCTAAAACCATATAAAGCCTTGAATGGAGTCTTAAGATCAAGGCTCTTTGTTGGACCCTTATTCTTTAAATAGACTGCAGTATTAATAGCTTCTGCCCAAAAACCATTAGATAGGTTCTTACCTTTCAACACGATGCATGCACACTCCACAGATTTATGTTCTTCCTCTCTACAACCACCACTAGTAGAAAATGAGCAATTAGTGATTAGGTGACTAAAAAAAGTTACTCACGATAGCTTTTCCAAGTGAAATACTACCAGAATTGAGCAATCTTAAGTGATCGAACTAGAAAAGACTAACATAAATCACTAATTTAGTCATAGGTTAAAATATGTGACTAGATAATAAGTAATACAAATAAAAATGACTAACATGAATGACTAACTTAGTCTAAGAACAAAAATACAACTACCTAACAAGTACTACAATAATATGGATTAGTTTTTTATGTTAATCATCTTAATTGTGTCAATCAATATAAACATACAAGTGATAGGGGATTGAAAGGTTGTTAAATATTGGTTGAAAGGTTATCCTTCCTTAAACACTTCTTCATGCTCACATGGTGTATAGGTGAGCCAATTTTGCATTATTTATCTCTAATAACTTTTAATTTTTAATTTTTTTAATAATTTTTTTATGTATTATTTAAAAATCTATTCATTGAATCTAATTAGATCTAGTTCCAATTTGAAATAAATTTGAATGGAAATTTTAATTTTTAAGACAATAATATCAAATAAAAACTACTTTAATTTCATATTAACTGACCTAGATCCATCTTAACCTCAGATCTATCAAGTGTCGAGAGGGGTCCAACCTCTCGAGGTGCAAACCTTTTTTTCTAGTGCAAAACTTGAGGAAATGTTTGCATCTCGAGAGATTGGATCTCTCTTAGCACTTGATAGATATAGAGTTAATATCGATCTAGGTTGGTTATATAATACTAAATAATATCTATATTTGTATTTTTGTCTCTTTGTTATTTCCTCTCTCTATCTCAGCCCCCAAACATACACACACTCTCGCTCCCTCCCTTCCTCTTCTTTTTCCAACTCTCTCTTCCCCTTCTCTCCCTTTCTAACTATACCCTTCTCTCTATTCCCTCCTACTCTCCTCTCTCCCTCACTCTCTCTCCATGACTCCCTTTTCACCCCCTCTCTCTCCACCTTTATCCCTATATGATTATCTTGTTTCCTCCCTCTCCTACCCCCTCTAATTCCATCTCTCTCTCCTCATCTCTATCTTCCTTCCTCTCTATCCCTTATCTCTTATCTCCCTCTATCTCTCCCCATTATCACTCTCCCTCTCTCTCTCTCTCTCTCTTCCTTTCAACTCTATCACTATCTCCCCCCTCCCTATCCTTCTCCATCTCTCTCCCTTCTGCTTCTCTCCCTTTCTCTATCCTCTCCTCTTATTTTTCTTTCCTCCTCTCCTCTCTCCCTCACTCTCTCTCCATCTCTCGCTTCTCACTCCTCTCTCTCTCCACCTCTATCTCACTACATATTTTTTCTTTCCTCCATCTCTCCCCCACTCCAACTCCATTTCTCTCTCTCTCTCCTCTCTCTTCCTTCCTCTCACTCCCTCTCTCCCACCTACCTCTCTCTCTCATGCATAAGCATCCGAGCACTCATAATTACAAGAGGAATCCAAAGCAAAGAAGGAGGAGGATGTGGACCATCAAGCTAAAAAGGGGACAAATCTGTTTGAAACAGATTAATTGATGGACTTAATTAAATATTAATGTAATCTGCCATGCATTCATACATATCCATATAATGATCTATAGAGAGAATTAAGGAGTTTGTTGAGTCATTATGGGAAGAAATCGTGCATCTTAAATGATCCACGATTGTTGTAATCTCTTATAAAAAGAGAGTCTGCATGTGCGATAGGAATATAAAGGAATAGACAATAAACTGTGAGAATAGAGTATTCACAATGTAGTCAAAGGAGAACCTGTTACTAAGGCTGAGATGCCTTAGAATGTAATTATGTGTGTATAATAGAAAAGTGTGTGTTTAAGTGTCAAATTTTGTGCCTGTGTTATGTAATAATTCCTTTCATGTTATCTATGTATATATGCGATAATGTCTTAAATCCAAGGTTAATAGATTACTGATCGACCATCAATCACTATAAGGATCGATGGCAATCCATTGATTAATGAGATATCATTATATATGAGTGTTTTTCAAAGTGTGGTAGAACTGTGTTTAACACAGAAATCCATCAAAAGGCAAGCGAAATTAAATTAAGAGGAAGCAGACGAGAATACACAACGACCATTGGATCTCAGTGATCAATGGTCCAGATCATGTCGCAAAGGAGTGAAGATCTCATATCGCATCAGTAGAAACCTTTTGGCGATATCAGAATTGACCATTGAACCATAACGATGGTGATCATGCGATTTAGCGTCAACTGTCAGATCGGAACCAGATCGATGGCAGTGATTTGATCACTAATTGCATATCGGAGGAGTTAAGGTTGGCGGATATGTGATGGGCTGATTAACCGATGTGCCGAAATGCTGATACACCAGCAACGATAAGCCCTGATCGGTGATCAGAGATCGGAGGAGCGGAAAGACAAGCGATAGACCAATGACCAGACCTAGTGATGTTTATGAGTGCGAGTATAATATATTTGAAGTCTGGCCTTAAGCGCTCAGTTTCCCGTGTAAAACCTGTAATTCCTATGTATTATGTTAAAGTGGTGCAGTCCCGATTTTTGAAGCTAAATGCAATGTTAATGCTCCCGATAGTGTAAAAGGCTCCGATATGTTATATGGTTCGATTTCAAAGGCTTAAAGCCTAATGGAATGCTCCCGATGATGAAATGGGCTCATAACCCATAGGTCATAGGATTGAATTTCATAAGGAAAGGGGTTTTGGCCTTACCCCTAAAATCTCTTTTCATCAAGTGGTATCAGAGTACAAGAAGATTCTGCATGCAAAAGCAGGTTAAGGGAAAGGATTTCCTGCAAGAAGGAAGAAAGAGTGCAAATAGAAGGAGAAGGAGGTATAGTTGTTTAAAGCTATAGAGTTTGTGGTCTTACTGTCGTGCAGAGAACGGTAGAAAAAGGTGAGAAGACTTGCAACAACCTAGAGCAAGGTGTGCTCAATTGGTTCAAGAGAAGAGAAGTAGAAGAATGCCAAAAGACTAAGCTCAAAGGAGAAGGCTTGGTGAGGTATCATGTAGTAGAAGAAGACTGTTATTGCAGAGGTTGGGTGCAGCTCACAGAAGATCATGAAGGTAGTTCCACTAAAGAAGTGAATTGGGTAGAATTGCTAAGGATAAGGAGAAGCATATGACCAAGAGGGCATAAATTTTTGTGCCTCGGGAGTTTGATGTAGGAGCATTTGAGCACTCATAATTACAAGAGGAATCCAAAGCGGAGAAGGAGGAGGATGTGGACCATCAAGCTAAACAGGGGACAAATATGTTTAAAATAGAGTAATTGATGGACTTAATTAAATATTAATGTAATCTGCCATGTATTCATACATATCCATATAGCGAGCTGTAGAGAGAATTAAGGAATTTGTTGAGTCATTATGGGAAGAAATCGTGCATCTTAAATGATCCACGACTATTGTAATCTCTTATAAAAAGAGAGTATGTGTTTGTGATAGGAAGATAGAGGAATAGACAGTAAACTGTGGGAAAAGAGTATTCACAATGTAGTCGAAGGAGAACCTATTACTAAGGCTGAGATTCCTTAGAATGTAATTATGCATGTATAATAGAAAAGTGTGTGTTTAAGTGTCGAATTGTGTGCCTATGTGTTATGCAATAATGCCTTTCGTGTTATCTATGTATATATGTGATAATGGCTTAAATCCAAGGTTAATAGATTACTGATCGGCCATCGATCACTATAAGGATCGATGGTGATCCATTGATTAATGAGATATCATTATATATGAGTTTTTTTTAGAGTGTGGCAGAGCTGTGTTTAACACAAAAATCCATCAAAAGGCAAGCGAAATTAAGTTAAGAGGAAGCAGGTGAGAATACATGAAAGGCATCAATGGTCCAAATCATGTCGCAGAGGAGCAAAGATCTCATATCGCATTGGCAGAAACCTTTTGGCAATGTCGGAACTAGCCATTGAACCGTAGCAATGGCGATCACGCGATTTAGCATCAGCCATCGGATCAGAACCAGATCGATAGTCATGATTTGATCACTAATCACATATCAAAGGAGTTAAGGATGGCAGACATGTGATGGGCTAATTAACCGATGTGCCAAAATGCTGATACGTTGACAGCGATAAGCATCTATCGGCGATCAGAGATCGGGACGATCAAAGATTGGAGGAGCACAAAGACAAGCGATAGACCAATGACTGGACCCGACGATCTTTATGAGTGCGAGTATAATATATTTGAAGTCCAACCTTAAGCACTCGGACGGGTTTCCCTTGTAAATCCTGTAAATCCTATGTATTATGTTAAAGTGGTGCGGTCTTGGTTTTTGAAGCTAAATGCAATGTTAACGCTCTCGATAGTGTAAAAGGCTCCAATATGTTATATGGTCTGATTTTAAAGGCTTAAAGCCTTATGGAATGCTCTCGATAATGAAATGGGCTCATAACCCATAGGTCCTAGGATCGAATTTCATAAGGAAAGTGGTTTTGGCCTTACCCCCAAAATCTCTTTTCATCACTCTCCTCCCATCACTCCCTCTTTCTCTCTCTCTCCGTCCTCCCACTTTTTCACTATCTCTCTCCCTCTCTCCGCCCCCTCCCCAACTCTCTCTTAAATTTGATTACATTGTATTGTGTTTAAGAAATTATCTAAATTAAAAAAAATTAATTGGTTGTAAAATATTAAACCTATATTTTTTATCAATCATGTCAAAGAAAATAAAATAATGAAAACAATTTAAAAGCCATGCACTATATTTAATCTATTATAGTTATTCGATTTTCTTTCTCTCATCCCTTGGATCCTTAGCTAAGATGGATCTATGCTGGTTCTATATATATATATAAAGAACCGCCATAGATCCATCTTAGCTCAATTTGATTGAAACCTTAATTTAATTTCTATGGGAGTATTTTTAGTAGCCATGAGGATAAAGTGTTTAAATATATCTCAAATTGTAACGTTTTCCCTTTTAGATTCAATTAAAAAAATGTTGTAAAATTAAATTAAAATAAAATATTTTTACTATGAAATAAGTTATGGTTTTTTGGCATGTGGTATTGATAAGCCATGGTATTGGCCCATGGTATTGTAACGAAGCCTATTTACAAGTTAATATCCATGGTAAAGTGATGGTGAATATCAATGGTTAACAATCTTGTCATATAGTTATAAAATATTTTCATTGTGAAATATTTTATGTTTTTTGGGCATGTGGTATTGATAATCCATGGTATTGACTCATGGTATTGTAAAAAATGTTGTTTTTTAAAAGTTAATAATATCTACCGTAATGTGGGAGTGAATATCAATGGTTAAGAATCTTGCCATATTGTTATAAGATATTTTGGTTGTGAAATAAGTTATGGTTTTTGGACTTGTAGTATTGATAAGCCATGGTATTGTAAAAAAGCCTATTAACAAGTTAATAAAAAAATAAAAGTATAACAATTTGAATTTTATGATTTTTATTAATTTAACTTTTTATTATTAATTGAGGTCATATTTAAATGTTTACACTCATCCCAATATCATTTTTAACTTTTCTCTTCTTTTTAACTAGCGTCTTACGCAAAATAACAAATTCTTTTTAAAAATAAACCATTTAACCCAATTTCAATTTATTATTTTTATGTATATTATAAATATTTCTTTTATTTTTTCCATTATAAATATTTCTTTTCTTTTTCATTTCCAATTTAGCATTGGGTTCAAATAAAATATTCACAAATTACAACATCACATTGTAGCACTGCATTTTTCTCTTCCCCGTCGATACCTGTGTGGAAATTCAAGAAAAAGGAAGACCATCAACATGATCTATGCATTTCATGGGATTCGAACCCCAGACGGAGTTTTCATGGGAAACACCTCAGGAGAGCATCAACGATTAGATGGAGGAAGGGAAAGTGTCATTCAGCATGGAGATTTTGGTAATTTTTACATGGGTATGAATTTGGACTCTGGAGAGTTCTTCCTTTTTACTAAAAATGATTTTTGTTCTTATGGGTAAACAATTTTGAGGGTTTATATGGTCAAAGCATAAATTTTATCTAGAGTTGAGGATTTAGTGATTATGATAATGTAGATCTTGATTGGGGCCAACAATTCCTGAAAAGACAATGCATAAGTAAGCATTTTGCATGTCCTTATTGAGATTTTGGTAATTTTTACATGGGTATGAATTTGGACTATGGAGAGTCCTTCCCTTTTATTAAAGATGCTTTTTGTTCTTATGGGTAAACAATTTCAAGGTTCTATATGATCAAAGCATAAATTTTATCTAGAGTTAAAGGTTTAATGATTATGATAATGCAGATCTTGATTGCGACCAACAATTCATCAAAATACAATGCACAAGTAACAATTTTGCATGTACTTATTGTACAAAGTGTTTAATGATTATGATAATGCAGATATTGATTGTGGCGAACAATTCATCAAAGTACAATGGACAAGTAAGCATTTTTCATCTCCTTATTGTATAAATCAGTTTGCTCCTTCGAAACTTTTCTAGGTTCAAAATGCATGAAATTTTATTTTTTCTTTTCACTTTTTTTTAGTGTTTGATTGTTTTTGTAATGGACTCTACCATGCTCAAATTCAAAGGGCTCGAGTGATGCAAGAAAATTTTCTGATAGGATGCAAATTCTAGACCTTCCTCAAACTTTGTTACATGAAATTAAAATTTCTTGTAATCATGAACATAAAATATTTTATGTTTCATCCTTAGATTATAATCTCAATGCCTACAGTTTTAAACCATGTCACTATATTTTAAGTAGAATATATATAGATCCATTGAACCTTACAACTCTCCAAAGATTAGGTTAATTTGAACTAAAAAGAATGAGCCTGAATGGATTTTGCAATTTAGATTCAATGCTTACAGACAATGATTAAAAATGGAAGAACCCAAATGGTATGATAACTTTTACCCACCCATCAATTTCCAAGACCTTTCCTATTATTCTTAACCTAAACAAAGAGAGTAGAAGAAGAATAGGAGCTTGGAGAGGTGGACCCTGACCTACTTGATACTTTTCAAAAGTTGGGCATGCCCTTGACTAAAATAAGAGATTGACCAACGTTGTTCTAGATGTTGTTTCTGACAATGTTTTCATTGTTGACATGCATAGGTAGACTCTCTTGGCAGTTTATGTTATCTTTTATTCGTTATAAGAGGTAATTAGAGAGTACCTTTATGTAGTTAGGAAATAGCTTGGGAGGGTTATTCCTCCTACTAATAACTATTATGTTGCATTGTATTTTATTTTTTTTAGTGATAGTTCCTTCTATTAAATCCATAAGAACACTTTGTCACCCATGGAAATATCCACTTATTTCAAGATGAATGAGATGGAGACCAGGAAGTTTGAGAGGACTCTTATTATTGTAGATGAGAGGATTTCTATTAGGTGAGAGGAGTTCTAAGACATATATTGAAGGATGCACTGCACCATTTTATGACACCAATTATCTCCATGCCACAATAGTGGATCTCTATTGCACCGTGGGAGAAATGATAAAGTATTCCACTGTAAAGAATTGGTATGACAGGGATGAGGAATCTAGACGTGGGATTTATAATTTTATTAAGAAAATAGGTTTGTGTGATGGAGACAAATCGTACAGGTAAATCATATCATTATATTTCTATGAAATCTCGGAATGTGTTCAATACTAAAATATGTATGTACTTTTGAATTTATCTGTGTTGTAATAAGATCAAGAATAAATTTTTCATTTGCAAATAATTGAGATCTACCATGTAAGCTTACTATACTACTATATTAGAGCCCAACTTATTAGGATTATGAAGAGTCCTCTTTCATGACAATATTTATGGATGCTCTATTCTTGCTCAAAGAGTTACATATTACAGAAAGGTGGAAAATAAATGAGATGCAATTGAATGGTTTCTGTTTTAAAATGTGTGCAGGGAGTATAAAATCATTTTCAGTTGTGTTCAAATATTTTGGAGAACCCTCTAAATTGCTTCAATTTCCTCCTAGTTAATTCCATTTCTACTATCCCAATGCTTCTAGAAGTCCTTCTCGAAAGTGATCCCTTAACTATCTTGTATGGAATTTGATTACTTGATTGGAACCCACAGATTACAATTTTATTAGAAGCAAGGGATGAGAAATATTCATATTCTTAAATACATTCCATAACTTAAAAGAATATTGAACGATTGCCTTTTTGTTCGATTGATACGACAATCACTCGACAATTTGTTAGGATTTTGAGACCTTTTTGAATGAATTTTTTTCTTTTGAAAGTTATGTTCTCAATTAAGGAAATTAAAGGAAAGGTGAAAAAGATGCAATGGAAGGATTTTCTGTTTTAGTGCCTAAGAATGCCTTACTAATGTGAAGGGCTTGGTATTTTCTTGACTCAAGATTAGTTTCATTTGACTTCCTAGCATTTCTTTTAATTTAATTTTGTTGTGTTTATATTGCTATCCTTGAAGTTGGTGATCTATGTGTGTGTAATAGGAAGTATTAAATATTAGACACTCTCAAAGGTGATATTGATGGATGACTGACTTTAAATGACCCTACTTGAAACTTTAGTATTACATGATCATGCAAAGAAATTATTAATCAATATTAAAGGGAAGATGATTAACAAACAATGTTTCTTGGCTTGTCATATAATTATTGAATTTTGATCCCCAATAATATATTTGAGGCTGTGTTTTGGCTGTTACTTGTAGAGATTCCCTTTGGCTCAGAAAAACATCGACAATAAATGTCCACTGCATTGGCATTGGACATGATCAAAGAGTAATTCACCAAAACCAGTAGAGGACATGAGAGAAATTGGTACAATGAGCGGATAATGCTAGAGAAACACCGAGGCACCATAATTTCTTGTCTATTTAGATTCACTCAAAATTAACTAGTCATAGAAAGTACCTTTTTTTTTTTCCGAATATTTTCATGTATAAATAAATACTAAAAATGAAATTTCTGACTAATTATTAAAACTAATAATTATCAGATAGTCATAATCTATAATTAAGTAGTGTAATATGATTAATATTATTGGACACACCCCAGATGCGGGTGAATAGAGCAACGATTAACGTGATTGGACGAGGGTGGAGCAGGGCGGCTCGACACCTGCCCACCCTGTATGAGCTATTTAATGTCAATCGGGGGAGGGGAGCCTGGCATGCAGGCCATTATAATCTCCCGTCAAGTGCTACAGGGTCTTCAAGCGCGTCCGCTATTATGGCTTCCTCCTTCACACATTGTGACCTGCAAGCGATGTCGGCCAACATCAATGAGGCAGTTATGGTTTGGATTAATCGAGAAGAGACGGTAATTATAAGGAGGGGCCGGGCCATGCAAGCGCGGTGCAGATAGATGAGGTGTTGAGCTGGGTTCTCTCTATCAATTCTGAGCCTGAAGCGAAGAAGCTGTGTCCGGTTTTTGCTAATCCTCTCTGGGGCATTGGTCGGATTTTTGGCTCTGGGAGGTGGCCTCTAAGTATACCACCTGTAATTTTGGGTCTCTGGTGCATTTGTCCTGTTTCCTGCGCAGAATCGGAAGAGGAAGGGTGGGATGCTGAGGAGAACAACCCCTCTGGTCCCGTTCGACCCAATCCCACCTCTGTGGGTTCTCAAGTTTTTAGTGTAGTGTTTGGCGGCATTCCTTCTAACATGCTATCCAGCTCTAGGAGGTGGCCTCTGAGTATTTCTTCCCTATTCTCGGACCTCCTGTACATTTTCCCTGTTCTGTGCATGGTTTTGGAAAGGGGTGGGTGGAAGACTAAGGAGAACAAGCCCTCTTGTCTCGTTCGGTCCTCTCCCATCTTTGTTGGCTTTCAAGGTTTCAGTGTGGTGTTTGGTGGTTATCTGTCTATTTCCCTTCCCATATTGGCCCGTCTTCGACAAAGAATGGGTTGTCGCAGAGGCCAACCCAGGCGTGCTCCCAATGACTCCACTTCGGACTCGCCGGCCACCAGCGAACTGTTCACCGGGCATTATCCAAGCATTCGTAGTGGGCGTGGAAGGCGCCGCGTCTCCAATCCGCCTCCAGAGCCACCTTCAACGACTGGGTCAGCCATTTTCACTTTCAACAGTTCTCTTCACTAGCCACAGATCACTGCACACATCTCTGTTGTGTTTTATGAAACCACGCAATTGGAGGGCTCTGATAGCCATACGGGAGGCTCAGGAGCTGCGGTTGGTCCACCCCCTGCATTCCAGCTTAGCATTGGTATGATGCCACAGCCTGTTCGAGCCGAACCAGGAGGAGGCATTCAGGACATAGAGATGCAGCCTGCTGATCCCAGACCTTCTGCTCAGTTCAATGCTCCTTTTGATGCTGAACCAGAATTCAGCTGGTGCCGAATTATAGAGGAAAAGCCTGATGAGTAGCATGCTCCCGCTGAAGGTGGTCTTCCTTCATTTTGGTCAAGTTTTTTGGCAATGCTCAGACTTGTGTTTTGTTAACTGGGTTATGCGTATCTTCTGGTTTCTGATGTACGGGTCTCCTTGTTTTTGTTCTGGATGTTTGGGACTCCATGGGGTGGGTTTAGAACCTGGTCATGTGTTTTTTTCCTCCGGAAGGAGGCTTAAGTTATTTTTGGAATGATGGCTCTTATCAGAGCAATGATCTGACTATGGTCACTATGTAAATACCTTCTCTCTTTCTCAATAGAATTAAATTTACTTAGAAAAAAAAATATTATTGGACACAACTATAGGGTCCGATTGTGAGGGACATTGTGACAATATATATACACTTCTCATTGTATTAGAAAATCATCTCTCTGAGTGTGATATCCATCCAACAAAATGTACTCTTAGAGGCCATTGTGGGATTGAACATTTTTCTTTCAGTGGAAAAGTGGTGATATATTTTCTTAGGCCTTAGTGTTATGTTTCCCCAAGGTTTTGACACTACTAATAGCTAGGACCTTCATTCAACCAAGTGAGGTATTCATCTTGGAAAGTTGAATCATTTTGTCTCCACAATCCAATATGATGTTGGATCAATCTCATGATCCTAAAAACACAGGTCATAATAGCGAGGAACTTTTACTGTGGGCAAAAGAATATCCAAATTTAAGGAACATGACTCTTTTAAAACAAGCAATAAGGGTATTTTCTACACTGATATTTTTTTTTCCATTTGTTTTCACAAGTTATCTATTGTATGATGTTTTTAACATGTGTGACATTTTATTTGTTTTTTTCATATAGGTCATCTAGCTGCATAGTGGCCACTATTGAATGTTGAGGTATATGTTGTATAAATTTTTTATAGTCTACTTTATTTTATATTCAAGTATTCATCGTCTTTCATGTCTTATACTCTGCATTGTATCTTCTTTCATTTTCAAGAGAGGAACTCAATATTGATGGTAAGAAGCAACAATTGAAGAAAGAGGAGAACAATAATACTAGAGCGACAAATGCAAAATGAGAGAGAGAAGAGAATATGTCTAGTGATACTCTTACAGCCAATATCTTGCATAAGACACACTAATAGAGACTAATGGTGAAGTGTTCAGAGTTGGTGAATTCACTTGTAATGCTTTGGCAGCACAATGATAATAATTTGAAATGAGAGAACAATATTTCATGTGTAAATTGTTGTCCAACTGATATTAATTTGGAAACTCATATTGTAATACTTCACATTTTATATAATAAAATTTATATGGTTGAAATTATTTTTATTTGTACTTGATATTATTTAGTATTGTAGTTAACATATGTAACTTTGCGTTATCATATTAGATAAACATGCACATTGTATGACATTTTTTTAAAATTTAATCACAAAATCATACTAATTAATTTATGTTGATTAATAATAAACACATAAAATCTAAATCTAAAACTACTAAATTAGTACTTTATATTAATTAGTGATGAATACAAATAAAATGAATATATGACTGAATTAGTCGTTTATAATGATTATGAATGAAATTAAATGAAATGAATAGAAACAAATAAATCAATCGTTTATATAATGAATATGAAAATACCAAAAAAAGATAAATGACTACTGCAAATGATAATTTTTTTATTAAAATGATGACTAAATTTTGCATATATACAACTATTAGTAGTTAATTTACAATATCTTATAAGATGACAAAAATTTAGTCATAATTCTTTGGTCATTAATTGCTTTTGAATGATGACTAAATTTTGCATATATATGACTATTAGTAACTAATTCACAGTATCTTATAACACGACCAACATTTTGGTCATATTTATTTGGTCATTAATTGTTTTTCTCAAGGATTCATATAGTAATATATTTTGTTGTATATTTGGTCATTAATTGAAACAATTAATGGCTAAACCAATGAAAAATTAATCACCAAATATACTACTAGATGGTAAAATTGAGGAAACCAATTAATGACTAAGCTAAAAATGACTAAAAATTGGTCGCGTTATAAGATACTGTAAATTAGCTATTATTGGTCACCGATTGAAAAATGGTCGTTTATATGCAAATTTTAGGTGTTTTTTAGTAACTAATTGGTCATTGTGTACTAGTACTCGTTCTACTGTGGAGTTTGGGGTACTATAATTTGCTGAATTATTCCATGGTCCCTGCAATATTTGATGAATTTTCCAAACTTGTATTCTCCCACTTGATCTGAGAGGAGAATTTTGATGACCTTCCCTACCTGTTTTTCAACCAAACTTCTAAATTCTTTAATATATTCAAAAGTATGACTTTTCTTTTCTATAAAACATACCTAGCTATATCTTGTGCAATTATCAACAAATAATAAAAAATAATATGCTCCTCCTAATGACCTTGTCTGCATCGGTCCACATATATCAATGTGCACAAGTTTGAGGATGTCTCTCTTTCTATTTAAACTTGAGGGAAATTCATCCATGTGCATCTTTCCAAGTGCACATGATTCACAATCAGCATGTGCATTTTTTAAATTGGGAGCCCATTAACGATACCTTATTTTTGTAGCAAAAATAAGTCATGAAGATTGATGTGTCTGAATCTTTGATTCCAAAGTTTCTCTGTTGTCATCGTTGTTGAAGTCAAAGCTTCGTGTGGCATGCTTGTAACATTTAACTTGTACAGGCCTCCAACTTGTATTCTAGATGCAACAAATTTTATTTTATCCATCAAATCCTTTATGACACAATAGGCTTTAAAAAACTCTACCTTCAAGTTCTTATCTGCAATCATAGCGACAAAGATCAAATTATTTTTATTGCATGGTACATACATCACATTTTGGAATTTCCTGATATTGTCATCAGGAAATACCATAAGAATGTTTCCATACCCTTTAATATGGTAGGATCTATCATCACCAACATAGATATTAGCACCACTACTGGTTTCTTTAAAACTTTCAAACCAATGCTTATTACCTGTCATGTGAGTGGATGCTCTAGAATCCAAAAACTAGATTTCGGCCTCATCAATCTCAGCAGTAACAGAAAAATAAGACACAATCAATTTGAGATTATGATTCTGATCTTCATTAGAAAAATGCATTGTATGCTTCTTCTATGTGTGTTTGGCTTCATCAACCTTCTTTTTATAACAAAGTTTAGCAATGTGACTAGATTTACTATAGTAAAAACACTTTATTCCTGAATCAATTTTGGTTGAAGACATACCTTGAAGTGGCTTTCTCTGGGGTGTACCACTGCCTTTTGTTCCTACTCCTAGTTTCACTCTAAAAGGCTTTTTCTTTGCCATCAATGCAAGATTTGCATTATGAGGCTTCAAATTCATCTGCCTCTCTTCTTCTTGCACCAAGATCCCTGTCAATTCTTTGAAAGTGGGGGATTTCTCCCTCGCACTCAGCCCTGTAATAAACATATGATATCATCATTCATACCATTCATCTCAATTGTAACAAGATCAGAGTTTGGCACTTTCTCCCCTTTACCCCCAGCTTGTCTCTCATCTCTTATATTCGAGAAATGAATGTAGCAACTAATTCATTCTCCTCCATTCTGATGGAGAGAATCTTACTCTTCAGGAACAATAAGAGATTTGTATTAATTATCTCATACAGATCTCTAAGAGTCATCCAAATATCATTTGTAGATTTTCACTCTCTGATGTGAGGGATAATGCAGTCTTTCATTGACAATTTCAACAACCCTTCACTTTATTCGCCCTCTTCTCTGAAACCTAAATTACTGCAATTGGTCCACCTACAGTTATAGTCAACTTCGCTTCATCCCCATTTGCAATCGCCCATGCACTTTTCCCCTTAAGAAATGTCTGCAATTTGAATTTCCAATTCGAGTAATTCGACCCATAGAACTTATTTCTCTCATTCAGCTACAACTCTACCATATGATTATTCATTGTTACTAGATCGATTTATGGATCTACCTCAAGAACCTCAATCTCCAACAGTCAATCTATCCAACAATAAAAATTACACAGGCGATCTCTAAAAAGAAAAAACGTACCAAAGGGGGCAATATCTGAGGTGATCTCCAAGACTCAGCTTCTGATTCGATCCTCAACGGAATCTCAACAATGACCTCCCAACCGATCAACATGATCAACACATCCATGATCTACAGAAACCAGGATCTGAGTCAATCCACAACAGTCAATGCACACAACTGATCTAGAACCCGATTCACTATACCAACGTGGGTTTATAGTGTCAGATTCATGCCCATAATTTCATGGAAGTCCATAACTATAATTCACTAGATGGAAGCAAGCTTGGACTAGATGGAAGTCCATGCCCATAATTATTCGTTCTACAAATCTCAAGACCTCTTCCTAGTCCTTCAGATGGAAACCCAACAAGTTCTTGATAGCCCAGTGTCTATTTCTAGTATTACTGACCTCTTGAGCTTCCATGGAAATGACCAGGTGCCTAATGTGCTTAGGCACATCTTCATCAAATTGCTCCACTCCTTGGTCATGCCAAGGAAGGGGATGCTAAAGCCCTTGTCCCTGCCCACCTCTCCTACCACGACCTCTGTCTCAAACCATCACCATCCAAGATGAAGAATTTTTTCCCACAATTCCAATCTCCTTGACCTCCACTACCCAAAAAGTGGAACAAAGGCCAAAAACAGAGGCCAATAAGCATAATAGAGACCAGCAATACAAATTGGCTAGGCCAGTAAGAGAATAAGTGCAGTAGAGGCCATCAAAAGAGGCCAACAACAGAGCTGGGTCAATCAGGAATCAAGTGTAACAATGGCTAGCAATAGAGACCAACAACCATAATAGAGACTAGATATAGGGACTAACAAGTGAAATGAAAACCCGTAGTAGAATCTAGCGAATGTAGCTGAGATGAACAACTTGCAAAGCATGATGAGTGCGGGAATGTATATTCCCCTATCATTTAACTCCAAATTCCATATCCCAAACATGGTGTAAGTTCCCAGCCTCTGTCCATCCACCACCCTTCCTCTCACATTGAATGCAGGTTGAACGAGATTCAAAATGAGTTCACCACCCAGCCTTGGCCATTATTGCATTATGGTATGCTAACATGGTTTGCCTCAATGCTTGCATGGGGAAAGGAGGCACCCAAATCTGAGAGACCTAGTAGTATATGTTACAACCATAATGATATGAAATTCTAGAAACCCTAAAAACAAATACATTATAATGCCTCTTGTCATCTTTAAATGTTAACATTTTGTTGGTTCCCATAATATGAATCATATGAGATCAAACTTTAATCAATCTTATAGTTTGTGTTAATTCATTCACCATAAGGTCTATAAGCAATCATTTACAATCATTGATTGTATTCGAGTTAAAACAAAAGAAAATTTATAGATAGATAGCCACGGATCAATGTCATATCAATTGTTGACATTCTTTAAACTCCTGATTTTGAAGTTGCAGATTGTTTGTTAAAAATATTGAAACTTCTTTCATATATATCAAGTTCAGTAGAGTGATTTCATAAAATATTATAAAATAGTTGGAAACTATATAATGTCCTTAATAGGGTTAGGTTACTCTTATTATTTGTTCGCATATAGTTTGCTTTGATTTTCGCTAGTGCTAAATCTATATGATATGATATCATATATCAATTTATTATCATAAACATGATAAATTTAAAATTTAATAATTTTTATTAATATCAATTTTAAAATAACTTAAATATTAATATAAGTTAAAAATAAATTATTTAATAAAATTTAATAAGATTTAAAGTTTATTGATTATTTATAAGGTAACAATAAGCTTTATTAATAATGTGGAAATTTTTCATGTTAAATTTTATGAAGAAGGTTAAAATTTATTATTAATTTATAAGGTGTATTAATAAAAATAATATTAAGTTCTTTTAGTAATTGTGGATTTTTTTTTTAAAAATTATTAATATAGTTAATGAGATAATATTGTATTAATTTATAAGACAAATAAGATAAAATTTAAAAGTATATTAAATAAATATAGTAATATTAGAGTAGGATTTATTATTAATGTTTAATTAAATTTTATTTAAAAATATTATTATCTTTATAATATTATTAAACTTTGATACTTTGTTGTATATTTCAATAATTTAGATGTAGAAATTATGGTGTATATTTGCAACTGCTTATGAAGTTTTAATCGAAATTACAAGATATGAACATACTTTACTGCTTTGTGGAATTCAATTCACAATTTAGAACACCATTCACAAACATGCAATGAGAAATCACACATATACACAACATTTTTTCAACAGAAAGAAATATGCTAAAAACAACAATGTCTGTTTGCATTAATATGATGAATATAGATGTATTACAATTGCTTTGTTCAACTGAGTACAACCTGCAAGTGAATAACCTATCTCTTTGCTCATTAAGAAGCTCTCACTTGGACTTAGTTAATTTCTTTCCCTGCTTGAGCAGCTATTTTTTTTCACAATTTGTTGAGAAATTAGGTCGCTATTATTTAGGACATTCCTCAACATAGCTACAGATCAAATGAAAAAATTACCTAGCACCTATTTTTTTAAGGTAGCAAAAAATTACCCGATTTTGAAAAGCGGTGATTCAAAACACATGTTTTTTTTGGAGCATATTGTTGGAACTTTAAATTTTCTTATGTAACAAGT
>APFE030078582.1:0-15082 GCA_000404065.3 Pinus taeda | reverse complement strand
TTATTGTGTAGACAGAGCCCAAGAGTCCTCTTTCTATTCCTAAATGAAGACTCTACTACCTGTTGATTTCTGGTAGCATCAGATGTGCTCTAAGCCTCAAAATTTGTAGGGAGGCTAGGACTCATGTATTATAGAATACTTGGAAATCATTTTGGGAAATTCCACTCGGAGACAGTTTTATTAAAATAATTAATTACTTTTAATGGATGCCTAAGTATAAACTTAGGAAATTAAAATAATTAAAGGGTATTAATAAAACTAGGTGTGAATCTTTTAGAAGAAGACGAAGATTGAGTCAATATGATCTGAGCCATTCATTAGAGTTTAATCTGGTTTTTTATTACTCAACGAGAAGATTATAAGAAGGACTTTGATGGGCATTTGGAAGACACATTGAGTGGGATCAAGAGATTGACTTCTCAAGAGAGCATCGTAGAGCAGCTGGAGAGATCATCGAGGAGATTCTTGCAGTGAGGAGAAGGGATAGTTTTCTGGAGGAAGTTTTTGTGATCTGGAGAGTGCAAGGTAGAGAGGGCAGAAAGTAGTCTGGAGAGGTAGTGCAGTGCCTCGTAGAGGCAGCGTAGTGCCACATAGAGGCAGTGCAAGGCTACACTGTGGCAACGCAGAGCTTCAGAGGGAGTCCATATTTTTGCTAGGGAATAGTCGAGATCTAGTTTCGGCGCTAGGGTGTGAGACCAGGAGGCCAAAGGGCCAAAGTTTACAACTAGCAAGAGATTAAGAGGAGGTGCAATGTAGTCCGAGTAGCAATGACACAGTAACTGCATAAGTGTGATAGAGTACTGCACAGAGGCTCATCTTTAGTGCAAATCAATTCTGGATTTTCCAGTGACAGGGTGAGATCATCTCACTATATTTTTTCTAGTTAAATCTCTGTATAGGATTGCCAGTTTGGGCATCCAAAGAGTTATATTCAGAAAATATGAACCCTTAGTTCTTGCAATGGTTTTCCTGCATTGGGTTTTTCCGGGAACATTTGTCCAAAAACAACAGTGTCACTTATGTGTGTGTTATTTCTTCTTGCTCAGTTCTTGTTTCCACATATAATTTAATTAGTGAAGGCTGCATTGGTATTTACTTCGATATTTACAGTGTAACATAGTAAATAACTTGCATGAATTAACAAGTAGGAGAAGTAATATTAGTTTATTGTAGTAGGGGATTTGGGTCACCAAATTTTCACATGGTATCAGAGTGAAGGTGAAGCAAGGGAGCAGACCGGAAGAGCCCAACATTGAAGAGAAGGAGGGATATCAAAGTACTGTGTAGGTAACAGATCGAATCCCCAAAGGTATTTCGTAGTCTAGGCCATGAGGGCAAGATTCTCAAGGAAATCTCACTCTAAGTGAGTTGACAGAGAGGTAAGATTTCCAGTTCATGATTTATCAATGGCAAAGGGAGCAGCGCAGTAGTAGATTGAGTGTAGAGCAATCTTCAGTGGGATGCAGTTTCTATAGCGTTTGCTGGGTTAGAAAAGTGTCAGAAGAAGGAAGAAGACACTTTTTGAGGGAATTTCTTCCTTAGTGAATTCCGAGCTAAGGAATTCTATTTCTCAGTTGCTGAGCAGTAGTAGCGAGGAGCATATCTACTAACTCCAGCACGGAGTGCGTAGGCCAGCCTAGCAGCTACACAAAGGAGAGAGGGAGAAGTTCGACCTTTTGTTGGCAGAGATGGGAGCTAATGGGCTGAGAGATCAAGATCGATTGGACAAAGCATACAACTATGTGATCTAGAACGCTAGGATCTCCTTCCTTCTAGATGAGCATGATCTCAAAGCCTATGTCGATAGTGTGGTAGTTGTACCCTCTTATTCAGATCCGCTCAAGAAGTACAACGTTGAGATGGCGAAGGCCAAGCGGTTGATCCTTGATGGAGTAAGGGATCACATTGTATGTCACATTGCTGGAAAGGGATGGCCAAAGAGATGTGGGATGCCTTGGCTATGTTGTATCAAGGATCTTTCGAGCAGCGGAAGATGTACTTGGAGGAGAAAATGAGATCCACGAGGATGCAGAAGGGGGAACACATTGATTTGTTCCTATCGAAGCCTCAGGACGTCCAAGATTAGTTGGAAGCTATAGGATCATCACCTCAACCTACAGAGATGGTGAGGTTGGCCCTGAATTCAGACTCAAAAGAATGGCAAGTGTTTGTCTAGAGTATCCTGGGCAGAGAGAAATTGCTAGATTAGGAAGGGATGTGGGCCGCTTTTCAATAGTAAGAGATGAGGCGAGACTTAGTCAAGTGCAAACTTGATGGAAACAACAACAATGGAATGAAGCCCAAGGAGGAGGAGGAGAATGCAACCCTTGCATCAAAGGGGCAACAAGAGCAACGGAGGAAGAAGAAGGACATTTCTAAGATCAAATGTTTTCGGTGTGCTGAATTTGGTCACTACGCTATGCAGTGTCCTCTCTAGAAGAAGGACAAGGATGAGAAACATGATCTGCAGGATGCAATCGCAAGGATCAAGGAGGAGTTTGCCATGATTACCCAGATACCTCCAGAGGAGAAGTGGAGTGATCTAGTATTGTAGTTCGAAAGAACTGCTGATGGGCAGGGTCTATTGAGGAGTCCACCTCATGGATCAATACCTTGCTACGGGATCCCATATTAGAAGTAGGAGGATGGACCAGTGTTAGTTGGTGCATAGGAATGCTGGAGTGACAGTTGCAGTGGCTAGGAGAACTAGAGATTGAGCAACACAGAGCAGAGTTGGCACAATAGAAAGTCAGCATCAACGTAGAGACTTCAGAGGGTCAGTGCAGCAACTAACAACAATCAGAACTCCAGCAACAGATGCATCACACTGAACACCTTTGGTTCAGTATTTTGGATGTTTTCAGTTGCAAAAGCAACAAAGTTGCAGTGTAGAAGCAGTTGGCAGCAGCATGCAGAATCAACAGTAGCACAGATGCCGCATTTGCATAGTAGTTGGTGGGTAGTGATGTCATACATCAGCATCGAAGATAGAACTGTCACAAAGTTAGGGTAATGCTTCAGTAGTTTGCATTACTAGAGCACATTCCTCGCTAAAAGGGAGTGTTGATTTCTGGTAGCATCGGATGTGCACTAAGCCTCAAAATTTGCAGGGAGGCTAGGACACATGTATTCCAGAATACCTAGAAACCGTTTTTGGAAATTCCACTTGGAGAGAGTTTTATTAAAATAATTAATTATTTTGAATGGATGCCTAAGTATAAACTTAGGAAATTAAAATAATTAAAGGGAATTAATAAAACTGGGTGTGAATCTTCTAGAAGAAGACAAAGATCGAGTCAATATGATCTGAGCCATTGATTAGAATTTAATCTGGGTCGTTGATTACTCAATGAGAATATTATAAGAAAAACTTCGATGGCCATTTGGAAGTCACATCGAGTGGGATCAAGAGATCGATTTCTCAAGAGAGCAGCTGGAGAGATCATCGAGGAGATTATTGCAATAAGGGATAGGGATATTTTTTTGGAAGAAGTTTTTTTGATCTGGAGAGTGTAAGGTAGAGAGGGCAAAGAGTAGCCTGGAGAGGCAGTGCAGTGCCACGCAGAGGCAGCGCAATGCTATGTTGTGGCAACACAAAGCTTCAGAGGGAATCTGTATTTCTGCAGGGGAACAGTCGGGATTTAGTGCCGGAACTAGGGTGTGAGACCGGGAGGCCAGAGGGTCGAAGTTTCCAGCTAGTAGGAGATCAAGAGGAGGTGCAACATAGTCCCAACAATAGTGACATAGTAACTATGTAGGTGTGATGCAATATTGCGTAGAGGATCATCTCTAGTGCAGATCAGTGCCGGATTTTTCCGTGATAGGGTGAGATCATCTCACTATCTTTTTTCTGTTAGTTTTTGGTAGCATCAGATGCGATTTAGCCATGAAAATTGGTGGAGAGGCTAAGGCGCATGAGTTTTAAAGAACCCAGAAATCGTTTGGTGAAATTCCACCTGGATTGTATTTTATTAAAAATAATTAATATTTTTAATGGGGTTCCTAAGTCTAAACATAGGAAAATTAAAATATTAATGGGTAATAATCAAAATATAGGTGAGAATGTTCTAGAAAGTGAATCAAGTCAAGTTTAATTGTAGCCTTTGATTAGAGACTTAATCTCGGTCATTGAAGTCTCAACGAGAAAAGTATGAGGCTTTAGGTTCATTTAGATACACACAAAGAGTTGATCAGTCAGTTCGATATTCCTAGGGCAGGGTTGGCTAAGGAATTCAAACAAGTGATCAAGCATTGAGGATCAAAGGCAGTACTAGAAGGAAGTGATTTCCAGTTCCAATGAATATACTTCAGAGAAGACTGTGAAAGATCAGATAGGCAGCGCAGTGCCAAGGAGGGACAACACAACCATTAGAGGAGGTTGATGCAGAACTGCTTGGGGAGAGCAGAGATTAGTGTCAGGGATCACTATGGGTGATTAATAGATGAAATCTCGAATTCCCAGCAACGGAAGTAGCAACAACAAGGGTGACACTGTCGGAGGGAGTCTCCACGCAGAAGCTATGTAGTGACTGCGTAGGCTCACGTAGAGACTGCACAGTGGGTCATTCAGGAGTTGGGTCAGTGCAAAATCTCCAGATTAAGTGTGAGAAAATTCTCACTATTCTTCTATCAGTTATCTTCTCTGAGTGGATTGCCATTTCTCTAGGGCATCCATATTGTATTCAGAAATTGACTGCCAATAATAGAAACCCTCAGATCTGCTGCACCAGTTTTCCCACATTGGGTTTTTCTGGGGACTATTGTCCAAAAACAATTGTGTCAATGTGATTGTTCATGTGCTGGTGTTTCTTTTGGTTTACTCAGTTCATAGTTTTTGAAGTTTGTAGCTGAATTTATTTTGATATTTTTTGAAACATTGGTGAATAAATTATTATTGTAAATAAGTAGGAGAAATAAATCAATCACTGCAAGGCTTAATTTTTCACATGGTATTAGAGCAAAGATTAGGCAAGATGGCAATAATTTTTGCAATATAGGGTGGTGGTGCCACATTGGCAGCAAATCGATCTCCAAAAGAGTCACACAGTCCCTTGCAGAAACTACCAGCAAAGAAAAATAGCATGGAGAACAATAGGGATCATAATATTTCCGAATTAGCTTCCAGGCAGGAAGAGGAATTTGCTTGCTTATCAAGTTCTGCAGTAGTCGAGGATTGGTACATTGATAGTGAGGCTTTAGCTCATATGACTAGAGAATAAGAATATTTCTCGAGCTATCAGGAGGAACAAATGAACTTCCAAATCACAATGGGTAACAGGATGAAATGCACCCCAGTAGGAAAGGGAACCATTACATTCCATACAGTAGCAGGAGATAGTCTTCAGGCCACTAACGTATTGCATGTGCCAGGTATGGGAATGAATTTTATCTCAGTATCTCAATTACAAGATAAAGGGTATGATGTAGACTTCATTGGTAACAAAGTATATGCCAATCATCCTAATTGGAAAAAGAGGGCCCAGATTGGAACTCGAAGCAACGGGTTATATAAGTTGCAACTCGAGTCTCCTATGGGACTAATAAACAATAATGTCAGTGGAAAAAAAGACTTGAATGAACTATGGCATAGAAGGATGGGACACTTGCATCATGTGGCGTTAAGGATTGTCAAGGAAACTATTACGGGGGTTCCAATGCTTACTACCAAGCATGATGATACATGCAGAGGATGTTACTAGGCAAGTACGTCAAAGCGGCTTATTCCAGAAGCAACAATAGAGCTCAGAGTGTATTGGGTTTAATACACTCAGACATTTGTGGTCCAATGTCTACAAGAGCTATCAGTGGTGTTGAGTATTTTGTCACCTTCATAGATGACCATTCCAAGAAAACTTAGATTTATTTCTTAAAAGGATGAGGTCTATTGACCACTACGTGTCAACGACTCATAGCAAAACACCCCCTTTTTTCACAAAAGGGATAGTGCCTGACCGATGTGTGTGTCGTACAACTATCATCATCAGTTTCACTTCCAAGATGTTATGTAAACCATTTCTGCATGTTTATAATGTAAGTAATCTTAGCAGATTCATGTTGTGTATGTAATGGCCTAGGTAAACCTACTTTTCTGGTGACTATCGACATTCTGGGAGGTTTTTTGTCTTACCGATCCATTCTCAGATAGTTGGAAGAGTTTTCCTTTAGTTTTACCCCAAAGCCGGAATAGATTTGTCACTGGGATCTTAGGCAAGTCCTAGGATTCTAGATCGAGTCTACGTAAAAATGAATTGGGAATAATCCTAATTATTTGGTTAGGTTATTTTATTACAAATTGTTTGGTCTGCTGAATTATATTTGTGTCGCAGAAATGGGTAGCCTGTGATGGTCTATTACAGATGGGTTTTCCCCCTTATGATGTAAAAAGTATGAAAAGCATGATGTAAAGTGTCTTGAGGGTTGGAAAAATAATGTATCCCCTCATAGATTAATTAATTAAATTTTCTGGCCAAAAATTAATTAAAATCCTAAGCCAAAAATTTAATTAATTATAGGTCCTAGGTAAATTTAAATTTTCTAAAGGCAAAATTCATCAGTCCTTAAAAATTAAAATTTAAAAGGTCTAGGGACTAAAGTAAATTAATTATTTTGCTAAATTTTAAGCCTTTGATCCCTGGGATCAGGCCTCGAATTTGACGTCCCACAGGATGTATTTTTGATTTCAGAACGTATTTGACAGCAGGGAAAAAATCTTCCACGTCAGGTTAGACGTGTGGTATACCTTTCCAACCTGTCGTTCTGACGTCTAGTTTGATAGAGAAAATGTAAAAATCTATAATATCTGTAATGGGAGTATGGGAGTCTGGGACCACGTCACCATCGGACCAGCAGTGTTGCAGTACCACTGGTACACAATGCCTTACGCTGCACGTAGTTTAAAATAAAAGCCTTTAACTGCATCACCATCCCACTGTGTACTACAGGGTACTTATCATTGAATAATCCAGCTACAATCCGCCCGGCGCCGCTCATAGCCGCTCAAATTTAATGCGAGACTTGCAAATTGCAATCTGCTAGTCACTAGTGCTGCAGTGCGTATTCCTCCAAGCTCTGATGAAGCTCAGGTTCCAGCCTCTGAGGGTTCCCTGTTAAGGATTTCCAGCGATCTTGGATACCAATTACAGTGAGGGTTTAAGACGTGGATGTCAAGCTATAAACAAAAAACCAGCAAACAGTGTAAGTACATTCTATTTTGTAAAAAACATGCATGTCTCGACAGTTAATTTGATAAATTTAACAGGTAGAATTGTTCTGTCCATAAACAAATATTGTAAAACCATTTTCTAGTAATCTTCTTTTTAAATTCCCTTAAATCAAGTTCTGCGTATTTATAATCACATGTAACGATAGCTACGGTCTGAAAGTAATGTCCCTTGGTTTTTCAAATAGTGAAAAGGATATATCCTATTATCCAGGTTGATATTCTTTTAATAACAAGAATTTGAATTGATGTATCTGTAGTGCTTTTAGTTGTATTTAGAAAAGTTCATAGGATCTCTTGACAAAGTTCATATATCCACTTCACACCTAATAGATTTTGCGGTTAGGATTTATTTCTACCAGTTCTAAATACTTCTATAATGTTGGAGAGTCCGCGTTTCATCTTATTCTATGATAGTCACAAAGAAAATACAATATTAACGAAACTAAAACAAAACACAATATTAATTAAGAAACGAAAACGACCATTTATTATTATATTCAAGTTAAAGTTCCATAAAAATAGCTCTATCCTTTGAAAATTTTCTCGAGTCTAAATTTGCTACGTAAAGCTATACAACACATCATCTGTGTATCAGTTATGGGAAGATGGGGTCCAGGTGACAACCCTTAGAAACGGGGAAACTAGTCAGACCAGTTTTTCAGAGTCTTCTCATACAACAATTAATTGATAATATTTGACAGCAACTCTGTCGTTGAAAGTTGCAGGGCTTCATACATGGTTTAATTATATAAGAGCCGTTTTCAACCGTTTTGATTATATATTTTATGTGGAATTCTAAGCTGCATGAGTCTTGCTCAATTAATTTTAAACTAATACAATTTCTAGGAAATTCAATCCTTGGAAGTTGGGATATTGTTAATGTTTTTGGTCCACTGATGTGTTATACAATGTCATTAATGATCTTAAACATAAATAAATTGCTTTGCTGGTAATTGACAGAGGTGGATTTATTGCTATTGCTACTAGTTTAGGATGCTTTATGTTTAGTTCACTTTGAATTTTAATTTTGCATGTCATTCATGGTTGCTGGTTGCTGTTACCAACAGTTTGTTTCTCCAGCAATTAGAACCGGAACAGTTCATTAACATGGCAAACAGAAACACGCATACCCTAACCCCTGCATGGATTCATGTGAAGCAATTCACAGTTTTTTTTTCTCTGTAATAAATTGCTGGAGTTATATAGAAAATTGGAATTTGGAGAATTGATGTACAGAAGGACATGTATCGGTGGTGTGATATGACATAATTTACTCCCTTTTTCTTTTTCATAGCCAATCTAGTATAACTTGACAAGCTGTAATAAAAAGCAAAGCCAAACCCTCAATAAAACCCTAACTGCAATTTATGGGGGGCAGATAAGGGCAAGTTGCAACTCTCACACACACAAAGAATTACAGCCTAGGCTAGAAATCTATTTAATGGGTTAACTGAAAGTAGATGGCATTTTATTGGGTACTGATAACAGACCCTAGGTAGCCCACACCACGAAGAAATAAGCATTAAAGGGCAATGAGCTTAAATGCTGTATAAATGGAATTGAAAAGTGTTGAAGGTAGGCATTGATTAAGGGCCTTTATGAAGGGAGCGTAAATGCGGGGAAGCAGAGGAGGAGTAAAGAAAAGAGGGGCTTAGCAGTCAGTGCTTACCTACGATATCTCTTAGGATCCTGCCACGTTCATTCCTCTTACATGCTCTCAAATTGGAGGATTGTTGTACTCCAGATTTATATGGTTTAATATATAAATTGACTCAATGCGCTAAGATCTTTCTGAATCTTTTTAAATTACTGTTTATACGGTTTAATATATAAATTTTATTCTGTTTAATATATAAATTTTATGTTGTTTAATATATAAATTGATAGTGCTCGAGTCTCTGTTTGGTGTGTTGCATATTTGGGATGCAAATTTTAGCAGGCTGAAGTTCATTTTCAGATATATTTATGTTCTACTTATTTATTCTACAATGTTGTCCATTGTTATATTCATTATTGATTTAATGAATTTTAGTTTATATATATATTTTATACAGGTGGTCACAAACCTACAAATGTCTCAAAAGAGAAAGATACAATTTACAATTGGGGAAATGTATGGATGGACAAAAGGGAAAACTTCTAAGACTCAACAGAATTCAGAAACACTTGAAGAAACCCATAATGCTCATGTGGAACAACAATTACATGAAATTTTTGGAAGTTCTTCTGAACATGATGTAGATGAAGAAACAAATGGAGTTGAAGAAGAGGTTGGTGATAATTCAGAAATGAAAGTGCAAACAAAAAGACAATTTCGCATGGAATGGTTAAATAAGTTTGTTTGGTTGAATTATGTGAGATTTGATGATAAAATAACTATGAAGTGTAACTATTGTGAGAAGTATAGGATGAATGGACCATGGGGTTTAGGTAATGGTTGCACCACATTACAACATGATGCTCTTGTTACTCATGAAAAATCACAGGCGCATAAATATGCTAAGGAAAGATGGATTAATGCATTAGAGGGAAAGATGAAATCAATTCCAGATCATATTAGATAGATGAGAAATGCCAATAAGGAAAGAGTGGTTTCTACAATGAAAATATCATATTTCACTTGTCAAGAAGATTTATCTCTATCAAAGTATGAGAAGCTTTGCAAATTTCTAATGGATGCAAAAACTCCAAATATGCCAAAGTCTCAAGAGTACTCTTCATACACTAATCGTAAGTCTGCAAATGATTTTATATATTGCATAACAAAACATCTTGAACAGATTCAGATAAAAAATATGTTGGAAATTCCTTTCTTCTCATTGATGGTGTTATCATAAAATCATGTACTAAGGGCTGCTACCTAGCAAGATTTCATGAAACTATTCCAAACCATGCTTTAGACTAAGGTTTAGCCTCCTTAGTCAGAGAGGGCTCTCTCACAGATTTTTGATATGCATTAAGGGCAAGAAAAGATGGCTAACTCTTTAAATAGTAGATGAAGTTTAAGCTGGTTGGAACAACAAAATTAGACTTCTTCCATTGGGCTCATGGAGTCATACATTTCTGCAGTAAATTATTAGCTACTTAATCATGGAAGCCAAGGCATGTAATGTCTCAACACTCAGAACATTTCTCAAGAAGAACCTCAATTCAAAAAACATACACAGGAAGTCTGAGCACTAGGTGAATTCAGAGTGATTGCATATTTAGTGAACTGTAAAACAAGAAGAATAAAGACCAAACCAAATATACTCTGATCATTTGAAACACAAGATGAATCTTGGGAAGAAAAAGCACTGCTTCTATTACTGTCAAAGTCTTTTTACATAAGCCAACATGAAAACTCTGTTTTTATCATAAATCTCCAACCTCATTTACATCAGAGTTTCTCCTATATATAGGAAAACAAAACTTAAACTACTTGAGACTCCTCCTCCAGCATGAGGGGAGCTCGATGTTTATCATTAACTAACCTTATCTATTCTTAAACAAACTTATTAAATACATCATGTATTGTGCAGTAAATACATAGAGTCCTAATCATATTGAAACTCTAATTCTATCTCCTCGTGTGCATGATTCCTTTCTTGAGCTTTGACACCTGTATCCTTTCTGTAGTGGCTGAGATGGCATGAGATGAGCAATTAATGTTCCATGTTTGCTTTGGATGCTGAAGACTTTGATCCGCTCCACGTTAGCTGAGAATATCCCTAAACTTTTGGTTCTGGTTCCCCATCACTGAGTATGCAGCAGTAGGTACTTTAAGTCTTTAATAACCTAAGAATATATAACGCTGCCATGTTGCTGATGTGGTGTAGTCTGGATTGATGGACATGTGTCTCTCTTTTCAAAAAAAACTTCCCGCTCATGATATCAAACTCAAACTGTCTGTTTGCGTTTTTAAAAAAAAAACATGATCTACAGCAGTTTCGTAGCGCGCTACGAAACTGTTGTTTTATTTAAAACAGTTTGCTTTTTTAACCCGAGGTCTTAGTATGATCATACCTGTCCAGTGTCACAAAAATGAAACTACACCTGCATCACACTTGTCTTGTTGTGTTTGCAATGTGCATTTACTTGCTAAGAATTATACCTGTGCACAAGAACTGAGACGCCTTTAACCTTAGTTAATTCCACTGCTGGAAAATATCTTGTATATAAAAATCGGTGGAATCAATTAAACCATAAAATCTGCCTTTGCCAACATTCTCTATACTGACTTTGTCCAAGAAGAGACAAGGCAGTTTAGATAAGATAAACCCAGACCAAACTCCAGTTTCCAGCTTCTCAAACAAAACAGATGGCAGCTTTAGACCCCATCGGACATGAATGATTTCATGTTCTCTCACAGGCAAACTGCTACGGGCAGTCAAAGAGACCCCTCCCAGTAATTTTTCTGCTCTCAATGACCAGAAGGCCTTCAGATTCCCAATCCCATCCGAAAAATGATACTTGTTATGTCCCTCTTCAAGAAAATTTACAGCAAAACCACCTTTTTGGCTTGAGATTGGAGCCTCGGCCTTCTCACAGGATGAACTTCAAGCTCCCTTGAAAATAATATGATCCACACTATCCTGCAAAGACCAAAATGAGTTGAGGAATACCTGCAACCAACTCGATTAGATCTTCTTAATGAATTCTAGAAAATGACCTAACTAGGGTGCTAATGTTGTCCATCGAAATTGGGAAGAGACTAGCTAGGGTGGCAATGAGATCCACCGAAACTAGTGTGAGGATCTCACTTGAAACCCTCAGACTGAAACTTGCATGAGCTTATTTTCAATGGCAATGAGAGATGATGGGATAGAATACAGCCCTTCATTCTACTTCAGGAAAAGATTGCTATGCCAAGAAACAAGTTTCAGCCAATGCAGCAAATATTCGTCCTCAGGAATCTGCTCCAAAATTGGTGACTTTGATCCACTGTTTGAAGATGGAGACAATTGGAAACTCACAGCCCATATATGGACCAATCTCCAAGGAACTCAATCTATGGATACAACTGAAATTGGCCCTCTGTTTGTAAGGAGAAAAATGTATCAAACCCCTGGAATTGCCAATCTCGTCCTCCTCAGAATTCGACCCTCTTTCAATTAGCAATGAATAAGCTTCAAAGGGCAGTGTATTTCTGAAGAATTCAGGCTTGTCACTTGTGCAAGAATTCTGGAACTGATTGGGATTAATAAGCTGAGCGAATGTCTTCAAGGCAAGACCCAGCTCAGCCTCTCTAAAATTGGCACAATCACTCTAGTATAACTCAGCCTCAGCTACCTGGAATCACTTCTACCTCAGATACAGGAGTGCCACTCTGCCCTCTTTCCACCAGCCAATATGCGGGATATTTGTAGACCCCTGCTGAAAGCTTGATTAAATAGCAACCGAGTCTGAAATTCTGAGACAAAAGGGAACCATGCAAGCGCTGCTACAGGGGTAAAAATCACTAGGCCCATTACATATTCATATCCCCGTGCAAGAGCCTTTATCGAATCCCAGAAACCAATCTTAACCACCACCGGTCTGCATGTTTGTGCTATCTGTAGTAAAGCCCAACACGTCGGCATAAAGGCTATAATGCTTGCAAATAAATCTCCTACAGTCAGATGGAAGGCAGAAAATAGTGTTCCAATAGTTATGACAAATCCAAGGAATAGAAAGAGTTTGAGTAGTCTGAACATTAGCTGGAAATTTGCACTAAACTTTCTTCGTCCCATAGACACCACCTTCAATACCAACATTACAGCCAAAATAACAAGCCATGGTAGCCCATAAACAATGATGTTCTTGTTTCCATTTGTTATGTTTAAATGATACACCAGACCGTATTGGTACAAACAAAACCTGACGGCAAGAAGAGATTCTAATATTCGTCCACAAAATCCAGTATATTGAAGATGCTCATATTCTTCTTCCCACCAAGATTCCCAGCTTTTATTTGCAGGGATGCCAATACCACCCCTATTGTTTATCCATTTGGTCCAATCTTCCCAATCTTCAACTATCTTTTGCCATTCAAAACCCGAGGGATTGAACAAGAATGGAGCAAACAACCATGTCACCACCAAAAAGCTGTGGCTTCTTTTTGCCTTTTTTCTTAGGGTCGGTTTAATTTAATTTCCACCGTTTTGCCATCAAGGACGTGCTTGTCATCTATAACCTTATCCTCGACAGACGTGGCAGCATAAGTCACAAACCCAAATCCCCGAAGCTGGCCCGAGAGACGGTCTCTCATGATAACGGAGTCGGTTAGTTCCCCATACTTTTGCCAAGTGAAGCTGCTCCATGCGAATGATAAATCATCATTTTTATAATGTCAAACACTGGAAATAACATTTGAATGGGCTATGAAGTAAGCGTCTTGATTATAATATTCATATTAGTGTCAGCAAAAGCATAAGTGTGATAATGAGAAGTGTCCTTTAATATTGCCACAATGGCATTAAGTCGCATTGATTCTGCATCATTTAGTGAAAGCGGTCGCTGTCCCTCATCTGGTGTCATTGCATTATTGAATTCTGAAATCTTTCGAAGAACACCATCAAACTGTGCTGTGTCGAAATAAAGCATTCCCCTCTTTTGAAATATGCTTGAAGTTATACTTTTCAGGGGGATCTGACATAAATGAAGATGGCTGTCCAGGCATATAAGCATTTGCACCAGTATAAGGATCAACAAATGAATTGTCCAATGGAACATTTGCCTGCCCTGTATTTTACAAAACAAATTGTACAATCTGTTCCCTATATGTTAGTGGAAGTCCTTCTTTCAAAAGCCACCTTTCTATTAACCTCAGCTGTCATTGACAGTGGAACTGATTGAGGATTTTTATCCTTGTTAGCAAGCTTTAAACTTTCACTAGAAGGCAAGCAAGCCTGTAGCCATAACTCAGATGAATTACAAACTTCACCATCAATTTGCCGAAACAGGCTTTTCTATGCATATATCATATTCCCACAGAACTCATAGGAGACAAAAGTGATATGAGTGAGCAATGGTTTCGGACAAATCCCCAATTCCGTAGCGCACCCAGTGCAAATTATGAATTATGCGCTACTGAAATCACCTAAACATTTTGCGCTGCGAAACTGCTAAAAGGGTTCATGTGCTTATTTGCAGACATTTAGCATCGAAATTTTGTCAGTGATAACAGTGGCTCCACTTGGGATAGTGTGCCCTTGTGGTACACTAAGAACATGCAGATCCAGTGCCTTATCCATTTGTGACAAACAGAAATTTACTTGACAAGCATGACTGTAGGAGAAAGAAAGCTACATCTACTGAAAAATTAAAATGCTCAGTCAACCTTGAGCTTATTTGCATTTACCTACCTACCTACCCTAACAATTTCAACTTCTTTCTGCTTAATCAATATGAAATTTCCAATGTAGCCAATCCTCTGTTTTATCTGATATCTGATTTCTTTGACTGCATCAGAATTCAGAGCTAATATGATGGTATGATGACCGCTGCCACTGAAATTGTCTCTGATCTTTATAAGTAAACTGAAGCACCGGAGAGTAAAACTCTTCCATGTAATCAGCTATAGGATCCAAGAATACATGATCAACTTGATTTTTCTTGTAACTTTTTGGCTGTACAAACTGATCTTCAACATCAGTGAACTCTTCCTCAATTGTAAAAGAGAAAGGAAGCAACACCCTCTCCTTATGTGCTGCTATAGAAATCTTTTGAAAAGAATGATCATGATCATGAAGACTATATGATTGAATTTGACCTTCTAAATCTTCAATGTCTTTCTCAATGTCCTTAGCAACTTCATCCAAAAATTTCATCTTATCTTCTGACTTGCACTCAAATGATTTTAGATACGAAGACAAGGACAAAGAAAAATTTTCATTTGTA
>APFE030078578.1:80124-102770 GCA_000404065.3 Pinus taeda | reverse complement strand
ATTAAGTAATCATAATTTTAAAAAAAAATGGACATAATAAATTTTAAAGTGTGAAAAATAAGCCCTCTAAAAAAAAGGTATGCTGCATCAACACGTTGCATCTACACATTTCAAAATAAGTATGAAAATCACTAATATTTAAAAACAAATATTTATATTTGATACATAAGAAAATTTAAAGTGTTAAAAATATGCTCCCAACAAAAAGAAGTGTATTCTGCTTAACCAATTTTGAAAATCGGGTCATGTTTTTACTACCCCTACAAAACGGGTAATCATATCGGTTATTTAATGTGCCAAAAACTATGCTCTAAAAAAAATATGTGTGTTCTACATCGCCCCTTTTCAAAATCGGGTCAATTTTTTCCTATCTCTACGAAACGGGTAACAGTATCAGTTCACATTTCAAAGTTTACATTATTGAGTTTAACGAGAAAGATAACTCAGCCTTTTTCATGTTTAGAGGGTTTGAAAAGGGACAAAAAGAAAACTCCACAAGTTCTTTTTCATTGATTTGTATCTCAAGCCTAAAAAAAGCATAAAACAATACAAGAGAGAACCTATTGACCATGTTCAGTCAACGTATTCCTTCTTCGTAGTTAATCTATCTCAGCCTGACAAAGGGTTAAAATTATACTGAGTAGATATCGTTTCCAATCCATTAACGACAATCGTTTCATATTTCGAGAGTCTGAAAATATCTTAAAGAGGACTCCATTTTGAGGAACGAGTGGTGTCTAGGGTAGCAACTAGTTCCCGTGACATTGGAACTTCTCAAAACATGTTGATTTATGTGAAGAGGCTGGCTAATAAGACCACTTATTATAGTTGTTCCTCAAAAAGGGTAAAACAACCAAGTGAAAGTGTATGATCAACTAAAGGGATGGTTGAAATGGGATGAAAACAACCAAGGCTCATCTGACGAAAGAGGCTGATAGAATGGCAATCACGAGGGTTAAAATCGAGATGGATTCATTTTACACAAGCTTGAACCATAGGGAACTATGCTTGGATTCTGTTTCATGTTTACACAAGCTTGAAACAACAAACTATGATTGGATTCAGTTTCATGTTTATACAATCTTGAAACAACAAACTATGCTTGGATTCATTTTCATTTTTACACAAGCATGAAATGAAGAACTATGCTTGAGATTGGTTTACATGCCCCCAACATGATGAAAGGGAGAGTCTCCTGCAACCAGATGGAAGTCGTTGTGATGAACCAAGACGATTATCGAACACCTTTTTGGCTTCATCCAGATAGGGAAAAAGGTGAATAGGTGAGTCCCTTCACATAACCTACAGGAAAACTTAATTTTACCACTAGGTGCATGCTCCCCAAGCTTCATTACATTCACCTAAGTAGACTACTCATGGCTATTAGGTGGATGGAATGAAGGTTCATTTACAACATCAAGTGAAAGACTCGACTGGGATTTTGCGAGATCTAATAAAAGACTCGAATTGGAACTTTGCTCTAGGAGAGCTTTTTTCATTTTTTAATGAGGTTGACATAGTAAAAGAACTATCCTCATATTCCTTGTTTCATTTTTTAACGAGCTTGACACAGGACAAGGAACTATGCTCATATCCTTGGTTTCATTTTTTAACGAGCTTGACACAAGACAAGGAACTATCCTCATATTCCTTGTATCATTTTTTAACGAGCTTGACACAAAACAAAGAACTATGCTTACATCCTTTGTTTCATTTTTTAATGAGGTTGACACATGACAAGGAACTATCCTCATGAGAGTTGTTTCATTTCTTAATGAGGTTGACACATTAAAAGAACTATCTTCATGTTCTTCATTCACAACACATAAGAGGTCATGAAGGAGAGATCTGGTTCCAATGCCCCCAGCACATGATGTAAAACATCACTGAATTGATCTTCAGTTGATGTAGGTGTGGAACGGGTTGCCACATAATTGACCCGTGGCGGGGATGATACCATTTGTGCAAAGGGACCATTTAGGGAAGATGGTTAACTAGAAGCCATATTTGGACTGAGAAATGAAAGATGGTCAACAATGACAATTTTGCCTTCATGTGGGAAACAAATCACTCGAAAGAGTGTTGAAACAATAGCTCCCATGTCATAAACATAGTTGCGCCCAAGAAGTAAATTATAATCTAAAGGGCCTAGGACTACCATCACATTCAGATAAATGATTTTTCCTCCCAAAGTAATAGGTAACTGAGGGAGGATCCCTAATAGTTGATTGGTTCCTCTGTTGAAAGCCAACAGATTCTGGGTAATAGGCACCAGTGGTGGCAAACCGAGCGTTTGCCAAGAAATTGAGGAAAGGATACTTATAGATGCAGCTTCATCTATAATAGTGCTAGATACAATCATATTACAAACCTGTACTATGATCTAGAAAGGCACATAAGAAGGAAGACAGAATCCTGTCAGTCGATTCCAATCAAAGGAAGTAGCCAGACTACTTGGAGGGGGTTACTATAGAAACAGGAGAATTAATCCCTTGAGTTACAAGAGCAAGATAATTTTCCTCCTGTCTTGATGGAACAAGAGGACTTCCCCCAAGCTCATTATAATCTGAAGAAACGAAAAGAACCTGAGTGGTATCATATTCACTCCTTTCAGGAAAGGTACGACTAATTGAAGGTGAAATTGAGTGAACTGTTTCCTAAACCTATTGATTTGGGTTAGGTATAGACCCATAGGATTCACTTTCAGAGAGAGTGGGTTTGACCGACAATTGATTTTTGTCAGTCAATTCATCAACTAGTGAAGGATTAAGGGAGAGTCTCCTATAACCAGATGGAAGTCACTACGGTGAAGCAGGACGGTTATCCAACACTTTTTTGGCTTCATCCATATAGGGACAAAGGTGAATGGGGTGATTCCCTTCACATAACCTATTGGGAAACTTAACTTTATCCTCCTTTCCATGAACTTTACTACCACTAGTTGATGGTGTGTCACCAACATGATCTCTAGAAGTTGATGACACAGGATGATGTGAATGGGAAGACCATTCTTCTAAGATCTGGGGAATACCAGAAAAATTTCGAAGAAGTGATCTCCCGCACAAAGTTTGCACGGATATCAAACTTTATGACGCTTGACGGACGGATTCTCATCAGATGTTGCATTCAAAGAAATGGTTTCCTGGTTGCCCCTCTACTGAATTTTCTTCTTCTTCTTCTTCTTCCCTTTCTTCTTCTTCTTAGCCACCTTGTTACTAGTACCAATGCTTTCACCGGGTGAAGAGGAATAAGGGCGGAAGAAACAACTGAGGAAGAAGGCAAAGGGTCAACTTTAGGATCAGCTAGAGGTTGATTTTGTCTAGTTGGAGGAGTACTTGATTGTGGAGAAATCATGAGACTTTGAACCAAGGATTTGAAAACAACCATACTGGCAAGCCAATGGTAAATATCGGAAGGGACAATGTAGCCATATAAGGAGCACCAATATTTCCGAAAGGAGGAAAAAAGACTAGGATTCCCATCAAAAGGAATTTCTTTATTGGTGGAATCTGGATTTGTCACCATATGTTTCAACCTAAGATCAACTAAGGAGTGAGCGTGGAGGATGTTATCTGCAGTCAATTAATTTTATTTTAATCAAATTAACATAACAAAAAAAAGGGATAATCTAGGGAAAAGGCTTACCAAGCAACTGTGAACTGCAGAATACCTCTCGGCGAACCGAGAAGTATAGGCAAGAAATCTACTCGAATGTTGTGTTTGGTGTATGATAGTGTACAAGTCGTCCGACTCAGTTACCTAAGGATGGATAGCAACCTAGTGTTTTCCTCCCATATATACCGGAAAGTATGTGGAGGTCTAATCCATATAAGTGCTATATAATGCAAAACCGCACAGTGAGAGCATTCCCATATACTTTACGTACTGTAACACCTCCTTATATACCCGAAGGTACGTGGACGAGCTATGATATACTCACATAGGTGGAATGAGGTATCACACTTGGGATGTATTGTAGACAAGTTAGTGACAATTGCTTTGTTTTACAATGCCGAAGCACGTCTCTAGCCTAGAACCACTAAATGTTTTTTGTTAGGTGACAATTCTCCATTAGGTAAATTCAGATAAATTTTAAGTTGATCTTCTTTAGGATTTGCCTTTCAAAGTTCACCACGTTTGTTTGAAATTCCTAAAATGCAACTAATATGATAAGAATTATTCTCATTCAATTTAACGATGAAAATCCTAGCTACTTAGGGATATAGCAATCAGATTTCTTTTGATCAAAGAGCAAAGAGCACAATCTAATGCAATTTCCCTACACTATTCCTATGAACTCACACAAAATTTTTCAATGCCACATGCATGTATTTATTTTCGATTTCCTTAATGTGAATATGAACAAAAGGAAATATGCACATACAATCAATCATTCTTTCATAAGAACGAAGACTTTTATGATAGTTCTAATTCAAAGGAAGAGAAGACTTTATGACACTTTGTTTTGAATGAAGATTAATCAACTATATTCTAACTTTGACTATAATGACAAAGAAAAAATTAAGAAACATTAATCAAGCAAATCAAAGTTAGGCTAGACCAGGAGATAGAAAAAAAATTTCTGAGACATAACATTCATTGATCAATGAGCAAACAAACAAACAGAGAAAAGTTGGCAAACACACTTTCCAAAGGTGGGAAACTGACCCTAGGAGGATCAACATAGCCCAAAGTGGGAGATAGTGTGCTTCAGAGTACTTTTCCTAAGCCAAGGGTGCTCTGCATCGTACTATGTTCCTCACAAGCCTGCGTTGGTGATAGTAAGCCATTTCAAGAGGCAATTTGACACAATTTTGATAGATTTTTCAATGTAAAGAGATGAATTACAATCTATGAACAAAAATAAGGTCTACAAGGATGTCTTAGGAGGTGGATAAGCTACTAGGAAAGAGGATCTTCCCCAGTGGATTCTCCAATTTGTTTTGGAGAATTTGGTATCTATGGATAAATACTAATTCCCTAGATAAGTAGTTGTATCTAGAACAACAGTTTAAAGTGTTTTAGACTTTTCCTATAAGCAATAGATAAGATGAGAAGATAAGAAGACCTAGTTGTAGTTCTGCTTTCCTCTCATCTCCCTTGTATCAATTCTGTCACTCTTTCCCGTACTTAATACGCAATTGAAAACAAAGAACCGATCAAAGCACACAATCTATTGAGTATAAGTGAAAGGAATCAGATACAATTCACACATATAAGCATTATGAAACAATACAAACATATGGGAAAATGGTTCAAACACTTTATTAGATAGAAGAAGGAATTACAACCATTGGTTTCTGATTCAAATCCATTCCTCCAACTTGGATCCCATCTCATAGCAACATTATCTCCTTACAATTCAACATAATCCAACCCCTAATCACTTTGATGAGTGGTCAATTTATAGGAAGATGAAGGAGGTTTTGTCATAAATGGTGGCATTGAATGGCCTTTCATACTTAGCATTAGTTTCATGGAGGAAGGGACGAGAGGATAGGATGCACCTTAACTCATTTCTCATCCATTTTCAAGCTCATAGGAGTTGATAAGTGAGGGAACCTTCTAGATGACTCCAAAAGATAATAATATTCCCCAAACCTTATGTGAATTTCGCTTATTCTCCCCCAGTGCAGGTGAAAGAAAGCCTAAGTGCTCTACAGATAATCCTGGAAGTGGACTCAACTGTTCTGCATCGTACCTTTACAAGGGCATACCTACATTGGTCCCTCTAGAGTCTTTTTTTGGATGTCTTCAAGTCATGAAATTGTCTCGGAAGGAGGCATTCAAAGGGGTGACTTGTTTAGGGCATGAAGCAACTGCAATTAGGGTTCGATGATCCCTAAAACACTGATATGGATGTTGGGATTGATGTGGCCAAATGGATCTGTAACACATGTGCCCCAACCTCTCCACCAAATTTCGTGGATAGAGCACATCTGATGCTACCCGAAATCAACACTCCCTCTTAGCGAGGACTGTGCTCTAGCAATACTCCTCACTAAGTATTACTCTAATCATCTGGCATCGATACCTGTGTCGATTCTAGGCCTTCCTGCCCAACATCCTCTACGTTGTTGCATCCTATACTGCTGCCCACGGTTCTGCCACTTCCACTGCTGCATCTGTGTGACAGCTCCCTCTGCATCTGTGCTGATGTTAGTCCTTTCTCCTAGCATTGCACCTGCACTACAGCTCCTCTCATCATGTTGCATTGTGTTGCTCACTACTACACTGCAACTCAGTTACTGAGAAGGAAGTAACTAATCTCCCAACTGACCTCCCTATTAGGCTAGAGACACCCACTAATGTTGAAGCTCCCTCTACTGCTGACAAGTGCTTCCTTTTTGACCTCTGCGCTACTGCAACAACTCCCTGCATATCGCACCATTTCACACCTCTCTATGACATCTGCACTAGTGCAACACTTTTGTGCCTCTCGCACTGCTGCAACATGCTAGCCTCGTGCTATCTAGGGAATCCTGCACTATAGCTCTCTCTATCACTCCATCCGCATCCATCTCTACCTGACTCAGCCAGTCCTTCTACTCCTCTTCGAGGCTCCCATAGCAAGGTCTCATCTAAGAGGCTAGGTACCTCGAGGATCCTACCCCTCATTGCCTGTAGTCCACTTGACTATAGCTTGATGTCTCCCCACTTTCGCTGAAGTGGTGTGTGTGCACTCATGGCACATTCATCATCTGTCAAAACTTCCTTCTCTGCCCGCGCTGGCGCTGCCTTAGTCTCGAAAGACTATCCCTTACTTTTCTTCCTTAGACACTAGGTCGGATAATGACCCAGCTCCCCACAGTGGAAGCACTTGATACTTTGATGCCCTTGCTACTGCTACCCATCTTTGACTGTCCTCTGATCTCTTCCTAGCAAAGAGCTGCCCACATCTCGTCCCAAGGTGGGAGAGCCCCTCTGCCCAGTATACTCTCGACAAATACCTCCCAGTCTTTTGAGACAACATTCATGGTTTTCCTCACCATCAACTCCTAATCTAGTGTCACCCCTACAATAGTTAACTAGTCTCAGATCTCATTCAGTCCTTCGAGGAAGGTGTCAATCAATTGTCCCTTCTTCATTTGATACAACCTCATTTGATTCTCAAGCAGAATTATTCCCTGCATAGAAGTATGTTGGTATAGCTTCTTGAGAGCCTCCCACATCTCAAATGTCATTTCCTTCTTAGCTATATGTGGTACCACATGATCCTTGATCCCATGAAGGATAATGCACTTGGCTCTTGCCATCACTTCCTAGTACCTATCATTATCATTAGGGTTGACTAGGACAGGTGAAGTTCTTAACACGATTCCTGTCAAGCACTGATAAGATTCTGGCCTTCTAGACTGTGAAGTTTGATGCTTCGTCTAGGCTCCGTCTAGTCTATCCTGGTCCCCTACCCCGTGTAGTGCCATGATTCTCCTCTACTTCCCTCCTGGAAGTTCTCTGTTCGACTCCTCTGAGTCTCTACTTCTCATCTAGAATTTCTCTTCTAGACTCCCTTTGAGTCCTGATTTCCCTCCTGGAAATTCTTCTGGCGCTTGTCGAGATGTCCCCTACTCTAATCATCTTATGTAACTGCATTGTTGATCTGTGTTCCTCGGCTATAAACCCTCTGTAAAAACTCCTCTAGCCCTTCTCTATCAGGTATTGTTCTAACTACAGTACCTCACTAGCTCCACTCTGTAATATTCCTATAACCTTCTAGACCCCAGCAACTGCCTCTCTATGAACTGCGTTAGCCCCTCTCTACCTCACACTTGTTATCAGGAAATCTAGTGTCTATGTAGAGCTGCTAGTCCCACTAAGACGGGTAGCTATCTTAGAAACAAAAAAACTAAAGTTAATTTCATTTTCCTTTATGAGAAGTCGACAGGAGAGGAGCAAAGAATACCAACCTCAATCTTTTGCTTAGTTCCTTTCTTGTTCCTTCTCCCCTCTGATAGATCTTTGCCACACCTTCCTTGATTACCCCACTTCAAAGAGTACCTGTAAAGTCAAAGCAGTATAATACCTTCAAAGTACAGAGATCTACAATCATAAACAATATAGGACCAGATATATATTGACCACACAAATGCATATATCATCAAACATACAAGAATGTGGAGGAAAACTTGAATAGCTTTATTGATATAAAGATTAGAAGAGATGATGACAACCCATTGATTTGACCCAGTGTCATCCTCCCAGCATGAAAGCCCTTCTTCACCTCATGAAAAGCTTAGATCACCCAACACCATGATGTTCCACCAAGAAACCAACAACACTTCCTTACAAGATACAAAATTCCAGCCTCCAGATCTCTGGGATGAGGGATCCATATATAGATGTTTGCAGGGGGGTGAGTCAGCTTCTAGGATTTTGATTAGTGTCCTCTCTCTTATAGTTCTTGGTTCCACTTGGAGATTCATGATCTCTTACTCATCCCTGGGCGAATTCAGAGAGGCAAGTGTCACATGAGAAGTTTCTGGAAGATTCCATGATCATCTACCTTGCAAACTGTCTCTGCCATTTGTCTACTCTCGCCCATTGCACCCTACAGAAGGGCTTTTCAGTATGCATCGCACTTTTTCCATGTGGCAGGTGAGATGCATCGCACCCTTAGCACTGGGCAGTCTGTATGGTCCAGTTTTGACCAATTCTAAGCAGTTTTAAGTGGAGAACTTCTGGGAGATGATGTAATCAGCTAACCTTGTTCTTTTAGGGTGTGAAACAACACTTTTAGGGACTCAGAAGCCCTTGGTTTATGGACATATATGATTGGGGTTATAGTGCCCAAATATGCCTATAACAACGTTGGCCCTGCGTCAGCCCTTGGATGCCCTACATCAGCCTCTAGCCCTTTGCGTCAGTAATGCTAGCCCCTTTGGTGCTTTGTAAACCTCTCGGCTTCTTTTGCATGGCTTTGGATGGCTCTACGTCACACTCCTTGTTTTCTGCACCACTAGAAACAACTTTTGTCACCTCGGGACAACTGTTTTCTGCTACTATTGCTCCGCTCGACTAATGTGTTTTAGTCCTCTTGTGATCTGCAATCACCCTCTGATACCATGCTGAAGTTTCTAAGTTTACTTAGTTAGAAACCCTTCATGCACTTTATCTAATTTATTCCTACCTTCTTGTTATTTTCCTTAACAAGTTATTTACAATATAAATACTAAAAGTAAACACTAGTGCATTCTCAACATATTATAGATTAGCAACTAAAAGAAACAAGAACAAACACACCATATGACACCATTATTTTTGGACTAATGTCCCTGAAAAAACCCAATGTGGGAAAATTAGTGCAGCTATCTAAGGGTTTTCTTATTAAGCAATATCAGAGTACAATCTGGGTGGCGAAACTAACCTACCCAATAGATAATTTCCTTGGAAATAATACCTCTTAGTTTTTGACAAATCTACTGGCTAAAACCTCGGATAATCCTTCTGGTAGCTACTCAGCACCAATCTACCCTAGAAACCCCAACATGTGCCCAATCTAGATTGCATTAGCCTCTCCTAGCCCAGCGTTGGCTCTATGTCAACCTATCTTGGCCCGCGTCAGCTCCATGAGACCCTACATCAGCTCCCTGAGCCTTTACGTCAGCTACATTGGCCCCTATGGTGCTCTACACAACACTTAGCTGCCTTTGCATGGACCTGCGTGAGCATTGACTACTCCTATGTCTCTCTCTCTGGCTGCTCTACTGATCTCTCGGCACTATCTCTACCTCTTTGTCTCTTTGTACTTAATGCCCCTCAACTTCTCTCTCGATCACTGATTCTATCTCTCTTAGCAAACCTCGCTCTAGAGAATAGAATGATTGATTAGTCTGGTGTGTTCTCCAAATGACCCTCAAGCCTCCTCTTATACTTTCCTCTTGACATATCAATGACCAAGATTAAGTCCTTAATCAATGGCTAAGATTAGATCTGGATTGATCCATGTCTTTAGGACCATTCTAACAAAGATTCATATTAATACACATCAATTTTTTATTTTCCTTAAGTTTACACTTAGGGACTCCATTAAAAATATTAATTATTTAAATATCTTCTGATCTGTTTAGAATCTGCCCAAACCCTTTCTAGTTATTGAAGATCTCATGTGCTCTAAGCTCTCCACCGAATTTCATGGCTAGAGCACATCCGATGCTACCCCAAATCAACAACAACAACCCTACAAAATTCCTGACTTTTCAAAAATTTGGAGCCCCTGTACTATGACTATGCCTATCTCTTGCTTCCAAAACCTCACCAGTTGGCGAAAACCCTTCTGATCCCATCATAAGTCTAACTCTCAGAGACTAAAAGGTTTATTTTTATGCCCAAGTCACAGGTCACATCAAGTCATCTCTCATGATCCTAAAACTTGTGACCCTGTGACCTTGCAACTTCGTGACTTCCCATGCAAGTTGCTAGGTTGCATGGGTCACTATGTCACAAAAGGATAAAATATATCCCTATGGAACCTAGCGAACCCTACTACCCTGTATGTGCAACCTTTTTATAGATAGTATGACCTCATCGGTGATTTGATCAATTCATTTTAGTTACTTGTGGGGCAAAGAGGCTTGAAGAATTGAAGAAAGTGCATGACCTGACCAAGTAAGTGACCCTTCACCTTCCTAGCTATCATTACTTAGTGCCATTTGTCACATTCCTCAACCATAACCCTGCATCTTGTTGATTTGGGATCTTTTATCTAGGTTTAATGATTCATTTTACTTAGAAACATTTAGCCAACTCATTCTTCCTCCTGGACACATTTATTCTTGGTCATTCAACCCCATCTCTTCCAAAATAAACCTTGCGCCCCTCAAGGATCAAGTTATCTAGTCTAGTGGGTCCCCAAGGACTTAATTTGAGCCTCATTCCCTTCATCAAGTCGCCCTGAGGAACAGGTCGTACTGATAAAATCTACGATAGGAAAACATACGCAACCTTGTGACCTCATGACTGTGTGACCCACCTTCACTACGACCTTGTGACCTCACGACTGTGTGACCCACCTTCACTGTGACCCTCTAGCCTTGCAACTGTATGTCCCTAGCAATAACTCCTTAACTGTGACTTATGCAACCTTTTTTATCTTGCGATCTGTGACCTTGTGACTTATCATGACCTATGACCTAACCTAACCCAATCGTTAATGTACATAGTTCATCTTTGTGATCCTATGACCCCCTGACCCCTGTGACCTTGCAACCATTTAGGAAAAATACTTTCCCAGGGACTTTCCAATAACTCTGAAACTATGATGTGATCTTTCCTCCTATGTTTAATTATTCATGTCATCTCTCTCATCATGGGACTATGTGTTTGACATTATAGGCAACCTCAATCTTGGGTTCATCTCAATCTCCTATTTATCTGGCAATATGACACCTCCAGTAGTGAATTATTCCTGCAAAATCTATGAAATACAAGGTCCCATCACCTCCTATCTATAGAGACACCACGTGTAGAGTTTTCAAAACATAACATCCTTGAAGACCAAGAGGATTTCCAGGTGTATATCAATGTCAAGAGGTCTAGGCTCCACAAAGTGGCCTCGCATCCTCCTATATTTCCATGCATCAAGACCATCAATTGGATTATACAAAACACAGCCAGAGATTAGTGGGTTGTGAGGAATGACACTGGTGCAACATTTTCGGCTATCACTTTGGTGGATATTTTTACTTACTACAGATTGTCGGAAAAGGAGGAATAATTTAACACTTGGTAGCTATCAGGTTTTGTAATTCCAAACAAGTACATTATGAGGGATTGGTGGCAAGACCCGTCCAAGTTCTAGATAGAGAATGACCAAGTGTGCAAGACAAAGGATCGAAAAATGTTTTACCAACTTATTTCCACCATGATGAATCAGTTTTACAATAGGGGTGACATCGACACCTTCCATAAGACATGGGTCCCTATCATGTATGTCGTTGCCACTAGAGGTACATTTTTCAATTGGGCCAGTATCTTAGCTTTTGCATTAAGGACTAATATATTTGCATCCAAGCATCTTGAGGTGGACCATTTGTCAAAGTTTTACATGGGATCATACCTATTGGATGTGGTTTGTGGAATATGCCATTTCGATCACTTGAGCTACCACTAGACCAAATTTATGGCAAAGCCTGTACACCATCACTACAAGATCTTTTGGAATCCAAGTTATAAGAGTGTACATGACTCCTCTTCTAAAATGTTAATTGCCCCATTATACTAGTTTCTTTTCAGGTTAGATCCTCATTTCATGTCAAAGAGGGCCATGGAGACTCTTGCTAAAGTGGAAGATGGATTCCCTTTTGAGGAGGGCACATTTATCAAGGTATTTGGCTCATACAAAACCCCTCACGCACTTCCTTGATTTTCCACAGATAGATTACTCATGTAGGGAGTATGTTATCAAATAAGCCAAGACTTCTCAAAGATGCTGAGAAAATGGAAGAAGAAACCATGGCCTACCTTCCCTTTTACTATCAGGGCTTACATGATTAAAAACTTTAAAAGTGGATGAATAAGTCAAGGAGATAAAGGGGTTCCACTTTGTGACTCTAAACCACCACACCTATGACCCCAAAAGAGTAGTAATAGCTCACTCCAAGAAATACAATCTCAACTAGTCCTACCCACATACCAAGCACACTCACGAGGAGAAAATTATAAATTGATACAATGCAGTCAGGGAGTCAACCCCAGGGAACATCAAGAAAAGGATGATGAGCAAGTTGGGTGTCACCAATAAAATGTGAGCTTACAATAAATATCAACCTCACTTAAGAGAGAGAAAGAATAACAAAAGGAGATGGGGAAACTAAAGAAATACTAAGGATAAGAGACATAAGATTCCCCAAGTGACCAATATGAAGGTGAAGATGGCAAAATGTTAGAGCAAAGAAATGCAACCTTGGAAAAGTAGAAGCAAGAGATCAAGAGAAAAAGAGAAGAATAACTCAGGCAGACGCAGAATTCAAGAGACAAGCAACCTGAAGATAACATTGAGAAGAAGCGACAAGAGAAATAAAATAGGAAGAAACAACTGGAGGAGGAACGGATGAAAAAGCAAGAGGAGAAGAGGGCACTAGAGGAGGAATAAAAGAAGAGACAGAAATAGGAAGGGCAAGAGGAGAAACGTATACAAGTGGAAGCACTTGATAAGAAACTAGAGAAAGAAGAAAAATAGAAAAAAAGACTAGAAGAGGAACAAAGGTGGAAGGCAGAGGAAGAAAAGGAAAGAGAGGAAGAAGAGGAATTAAGAAAAATATAGGAAGAGGCTGACAACAAATATCAACAGGAGTTGGAACAAAAACAATAATTGAGTGAGAAACTTGAAGTGCCTCCACTTGATGTTCCCCTATCCACTCCCATCACTGGTGGGCATCTTCCTCTCAAAGAGCTAGGCATTCCTAACGAGGATGAGGATGAAGTGCTAGACCTAAAAAAGCTTACCTTCGACCATGTCAATTACAAGATCATGCAGGAAAGGAGGAAATATTATTCTAGGAAACTTACAAAGCCTTTGTCCATGACCACAGAGAAGGAAAGTTTGCTAGATACTATAGTAACCCATAAGATGATCACCTCGGCCGAGACCACCTTTGTGACCATGACTGAGATAAATGTTGGCAGAATGAGCAAGAAAAATGTAGAACTCCAAATCAAGTTCTATGCATCTAAGAAAAGAGCCACGAAAGAAGAAGAAGATAGAAGGAGTATGGAAGAAGAGAATGTAGCACTTCCCTTATCTCACTCCAACATGAGAGAATTACAGGCCACAATCAAGGAAGAGGTTGAAACCCTGAGAGGAGCCATGGTGATGGTTTATGAAGAGATGTAAAAAATGCATCATAGTGTGGCCCCTATCTTGGCCATATAGGCCAACAAAATAAAATGACTCCATGCTAAAAGTTGTTGTTACAACTTTGGACAATATTCATGAGTGGATAAAGAAGTATCTAGAGGCATTGGCATCCTCCCAAGGGAATATTGGATCACCTCCCATAATGATAAAATCCAACTACGCATTAAGATCTAATCACAAGACAAGCTAGCTAGAGATGTCGACAAGGTTCTTGCTTCTTACAGTTATCTTCTTAGTGGATTGGAGTTAGCAATCAAGAACCATGGGGTTACATCTATTGGTGCAGTTGGAGAAGTGAGGGAGCAGGAGGACATCCTACATGAGGTTCAAAAATTTATTGACACTTTCAGGAAAGTTTCCAACTCAAGTGTCCTGCAGGTTGCAAATGAAAACATTACGCAGTATGTGGTGGAACCGGTGAGGATGTACACAATGCTGATGACTCTAGCCAAATAGAGCAATTTCGAAAGAAGGATCCTCATTCCAGATTCCCTTAAATGTATGCATAGGAATAATGATGATTAACCAAACATAACTCTAATAGTTGTTGAATACAAGCTCTGGCACACTTACCTCATGGAGAAACTACACTTAGATGTTCCATAATTATCTATCACCAAATTGATAGGATAGAACTAGCTTATTTTGTTGAGAATAGCTAGATATGATAAAGTAGAAAAATGTAGGATTTTGAAGAGTCATGAGGAAGTCAAAAGGTCATGAGGAAGTGTAAGAGTCGAGCATAGACCAAAAGTCACCCTCTTTTCTATAAATACACCCTCATGGCATATTGTAAGAGGACTTTTATCTTTGGACTTACTTTGGTACATATTGTTTTGAGAACTTGTGCTCTTCTAATAAATGCAAGGAGCAATAGTATATTTCCACTCGTTGATTAGATCAATGCTTTGTACTTTGATGCCATGAATATTATTAGCTTGATGAATTGGAGGTTCCTATGAGCTTTGGTGTAATGTCTCCTCATGTATCTTCCAGTGCTATGATTTTTCCTTTGAAACACATGAATGGTATATGATATGCTGACCCTATGCTTTTGTTGATAAACTACTTTATTGATATGGGCACAATATTATTGTAGAATGTGCACTCACTTGGGTTTGCCAATGCTTAACCATCTTGAAATAATTCTTGGTTGTTAATTTTATCCTTTAGATATGCATGGTCATTTTTTGGGAAAAATTAGTTTTTATGATGCATTCACTCAGTCCTCTCACTATGTTGTGGCACATTGCAACATTGGAGTAAATGAATACCTATTCAATGCTTCACTTTCTTCATGGAAAGAAGATTGGTTTTTTGATTTAGGAGCAACTTGCCACATGATTTTCAGGAGAGATTTATTTGAAGAATTCACTCACAATGTTGATGGAGCAGTAAACTTTGCACAGAAGTCAAAACTCAAGCCATCAGTGCCTGGCACCATCAAGCTCAAACTACCTAGCCTTCCAGACTTTCTTTTGTGTGATTTTCTATACCTCCCAGAACTGGGGAGAGACTTGTTGTATTTGGTCCACATCCACTAGAAAGGAAACTCCATTCATATATTTGATGGTAAGTTTGAGAACAAAAAATCATTAGATCACTCACTTGTCAGGACGGGGATAGAAGAAGAAAGACTTCTGAAGCTGCAAGGAACTTTTGCTCACGCCTAAAAATTATTATATAGTTGTTATTATGATGAAGGTACATTTCCATCAATTATTTTATGGCATGATAGATTTGGACACTTGAACTATGACAAGTTCATTTGTTGAAGAAAAATGGTGTTAGTGGTTTTCCTACAGTTCCTTGCAAACTTAAGCAATATGATGCTTGTATCTTAGGAAGGTGCAACAAATAGTATTTTCATGATTCTCATTCCAGAGCACATAGAAAACTTGAAATTGTTCATTCATATTTATGTTGCCCAATGCATGTTCCTTCAGCAAAGTGTAATAAACATATGATGACATTTATTGATGACTACACCAAAATGTGCTGGGTTTATTTATTCAATAAAAAATATGAAGCTTTTGACGCATTCAATAACTTTCATGCATGGATAGAAAATGATGCACAATCATATATTGGCTCTAGTTGCAATGATAATGGAAAATAGTACACTTCAAATGAATTTGAAAACTATCTTCACCAACATGGGATGAAACATCAAACAACCATGCCTTATAATCCCCAACAGAATAGAGTAGCTGAAAGAATGAATAGGACGATTGTTGGGCATCAGATCCCCCCATAGCTTGTTTTGGGGCTCAAAGCCCAAATTTTGTTCAAATGTATTATAAGACTCTGCAAATTGCGGGCGCGGAGCACGATGTATAGGTTGAGTCATAGGGTTTTCCACCCTCAGTTTTTTGATGTAAGGTAATGTCATGTCGACCTACCCATGGTCTGTGGACCATCAGATTGTATAAATAGAGCGAGGCTCTAAGTTGTAAAGATAGCTAAGTAGCAAACTAAAGATATATGAATATGAATGGTTCGAGCATAGAGTAAGAATCTAAGTATATTGAGTTGTAGTAGTAGGAAGAGGGTCTGAAGCTGAGTGCGTAGAGGCCTAGTAGATTCTGCAGCTAAGTGCGCAGGGTGGTGTTGGGTCAATAACCTTGAACGAAGAATAATAAAGAGAAGTCGATTCCAATTTCTATATATCTGCTTTATATTACGTTCTATGCATTTATATTGTTTTTCTTATTGCGCGCACTTATATGAATGTTGAATATACTGTTAAATATCACTAGACTTACACAGATAAGTTAAGTAATCAGATAATAAATGGTTAATAGTAAGGAACATGGATAATAATACCGATCGTGCCCCAAATAGGGCTGCATGAAGGTAGCATCACAGGTTGCGAAGGACTACTAGATGCACGTAGCGATGTGCGCGTAGGGTCAAACTGTGGACCGCTAGAGCTCATCAGACATCCCTAGGGTGTGAAAACCTGGTTCTATCACCCTCCCATACTACTTCGGGTGAGACCTCAGTCCATGCTCCGTGGATTGTTGCTGAAAGGGCTAGTAGTACTGGGATTTGTTTGGCTAAATCACTTCTGAACCTGGGTCAGGACCCACTAAGGCAACAAATGGTTCTGTTGCCAGGACAGGGATCTACATAAGGGATGTCTGATGTCATGCCACTGGAATCCAACAAAGAAATAAATTGAAGGGTGGTCGGAAAAGAAGATTCACAAGTTCGCGGTGCAGGAAAATAGAAATCTGTGAGTATCTAAGGAACAGTGGTTGGAGCACTACTTGTATATATAAATCCATGAAATTTTATTTACATCCTTTCCTTCTGAGTTGTATGAGTAGATCATGAAGCTAGCAGATAATCAAGGAAGGTGTAGGCTTGACAAACCAATTGTGTGGACTCTGGAATTAGTGTGTAGACTAGAAGTGTCAAGAGATAAGATTGTGTGTGCTGTGGAACATTGGCTCCACTGAATTATAGGAGAATTTTAGCACTTAGTTCATGGTAGATACAACCGTCAGCTACAGTGAGGCAGAGCAACATTTCCTCAAGGGACCATGAGGTAAGTATATTAAATCTTTGAACACTTGGATTAAAGTTCTATTTTGTGAAAAGCGGGTTATGCAAATAAATTAATGTTTGGGACTATGTGAAGTGGGAAAATCTATAGAAACCAAAGTATTGAAGAATTAGAAACCAATCCCTTAATTTTCCCCTCGTGGGAAAGTGAGGAAGAGCTCACAAAAGTTTCTCAAAGAAGCGTGGTCAGTCTGACAAGGCAGCAAATTTTGCGCTTACCACCTCCAGCTACACTGCCACCTGTCTCACCCTGCTCACCTCCTTCTCCACCCACCCCACCTCCGCCAGTACCATAGTTTAGTATTATGAGTGTGATAAAACTATTGGTATTCAGAGGAGTAGAGAATGAAGACCAAGACCAATTTTGGTTCATGGTAAGGGTAGTATGGGAAGCACAAGGAGTTGTGGATGACAATATAAAAAAGGATAAGCTGGTAAGCGCGTTGCAGGATCGCGCATTATCATGGTACATCAAGAATTCTAATGACCATCCAAATGCAGGAATCACAGAAATTCAGACTGCGATGAACAGGGAATTTAGCAGTCCAAAGTCGGAAACACAACCAATAATCGAGTTTAAGGAGATCGCAATGCTCCTGGGCGAGACCCCCTGGGATCTAGACCAAAGACTAAAGGGTATGGTTCGTGAAGCCAACATGACGTTAACAGATGGACAGCGCCGTACATGGTTTGTAGCGTCACTAACACCGCACTTAAGGACAGTGTTGTCACAGAAAAAAATTTCCACCCAGGTCGAAGCTTTGGAGATGGAAATGAGATTGCAGGAGACCCCTATACAAGACCCTGGTCTAGGAGTCCAACAAATCCACGTGCAACTGCAAAATCTATGTCTAGAGATGCAGAGTTTGAAACAGGACAGGACACCTCGGCCAGAGGCGCGCGACGAGGTATGGTGCCTAAAAGCCAAAGGCCGGGGCATGACAAGGACCATTGTCCAGTGTTCATGAATTACTTGGCAGGAGGAGGGACGATGTTGTTAATACCCGAGGCATAGGCAGAACCAAGAGTGCTGCCTGCATTATGGTGCACGATCTGTCAGATAGGAGGAAAACATAATACGGATAATTGTCATCTACTACCGAAGTATACGCAGATGTCCCAGCAATTGTTTTGTAATTTTTGTAGGTCAGTAGGACATGATGAGCGCACCAGTAGAAGCTATGAACTAATGATGCATCAGACTCCTGCCTACAGGGTGCAGACCAAAATGTTATCCCTCGACCCAAATACAGGGATGGCGCGCACTAGATTTCAGGGGCACGGTCGAGGTCAGGGTGGAATAGGACTAGGAAGGGGTCACAGACAACTAATTTGTTACAATTGCATAGGGCCAGGACAGTATGCCCTTGATTGTACAAACCCAATAAGGACATCATGTTTGTATTGTACTCAGTTTGATCATGAGGCAGAAGACTACCCTACATTGATAGCGAGACTACGCGAAAAAGGGGTACTTCAGCCCCCTCCGACTCAGAATTTCCAGATGATGAGGTCTGAGTCGTGGGAAGAAGACCCAAATGTAAACATGATGTTCACGAGTAGTATGACCACTAGCAATGATAAGGGTAAGAAGTCAGAAGAAATTCCATGGGTTTGCAAGGCTCCTACAAAGGAACCTGAATTTGATTTAGAACATACGAAGGAGACATTCATGGAAGCTAAGAAGAGCTTCACAGAGGCCTCCACTTCAGGTAGTAAGGATCAACTAGAACCAGGTATGGATCCTTCAATGCTCATTACCTTTCTAGAGACATGCATGAAACTGCTACATGACAGCAAGGCAGTAAAAGGACTACAGGAACTTATCACTAGGTGTGCGGGGTCAAGAGAACCACGTGTGGTCTGGAAACTTGGAAAGAATGCATTATGCACAGGAAGGGAAATGAGTTTGACTGGGCAAATCAATGAGTATGAAATGGATCAACTAATCCTGGATCTCAGATCAGATGCGAATGTACTGTCAAAACAAATATGGGAAGATTGCAAGGGGTAACAGTAGATATTGACGGTGCGAGCGCGCAGGTAGATTTTGAAGTGATAGAGATTGTCGATGATAGTAACCCCTATCCCACACTACTAGGAATAGACTGGGCCATCGATATGAATAGAGGCATAAATCTGAAGATCCCAATGCTTCAAGTCAAATTCCAAGTGGCTGAGTTACTGGCTGTTGGCTGCCCATGAACTGCTGTGGAATGCCAATGTAAACTGTTGTTAAATTATATGAGGCTGCCATGTGGACTGCTATATATTGGCTGCCTTTGAACTTCTACCATGACTAGTTGTGGTGCCCACCTTACTGCTGTTTAACTTGCGTATGGAATGCCTCTAAATCTGCGTGGATACCTGAGTGGGCCAGCGTGTATTTGTTATGCGTAGTAGTACCACTAGATCCAGCCGAAGGAGCACGATACACTAAACCAGTGGGCGATGATGATAGTGATGATGATCTCAATTGTATTTACAAGATAACCATGCATGAAGAGTATTGGGTGAATCTGACTGCAGATGGAAGGATTTCATGGGAGCACGAAAGCTTATGCACTTCGAATTCAGACGAAGAGATAAAGCGATGGCAGAATCGGCTGCACGAAGTAAAAATGCTTAATTGCAATATGATGATAAGATCATTATGCTGCGTAGCAACAGAAGCAAGGGATCTACCCATCTATGATGGATTGAAATTAATTAGAGGAATTCCTGAACAATTTTGAAAGCAAAGTACCAGAAAAATAGTGGTTTAATGCTCTGATATGGGCACTATGCGCTACACTTGCAACATGGTGGGACACACACCAGCAAAGTTTTGAGCATTGGCGTGCCTACAGAAGGACGATGCTTATATGCTTTGGGCAACCCCCACCATCGATGCGAGTCAGGTTTGAAGGGTGAAACAGCTTGTGTGCCCACCTTTCTCGATGGATACAGACATATGGTACGCAACCCACCCGCATGCTCACCGCTCTTGCAATCACAAATCAGAACAACAAGCAGAAGCAGGAAAAGATAAGCGCACCAAGGATTATCAATGGAGAATCATTCAATAGGGTGTACAAAGCGTTGAACAAGGTTCACCAAGTGAGACGCACTAACTGGGACCTATGCATAGCAATGGTTCAATGGGCATAGAGGACTATGTGTAAAACCTTGACCGCGACAACCATTCCAGGGTTGTGAAAGGAAGTAAGGACCATAATCTTTGAGGAGTATGGCAAGATGGACCCTCACATAATAGCACCCGCAAGTGTGACAATCTGTGAAGTCCAGGACGATGAAAACATGCAGCTAAACGAAGCAGAACATAGAAGACTTAAGAAAGAAATTCGACAGGGAAACTATTGACTTCATGAGATTGAATCAGACTACGTATGGTTAAGGAAGAAAGGCATTTTAATGGACGTAGGGGTCAAGAGGATGGAAAACGAAATAAAGGGAGGATTTCTCGTCAATAAACCAAGGATAGCAAGGCAAGGTGTGTACAATCATTCAAACAATTTAGAAGACTATTGCTGAGAATTAGTTAGTCTGCTGCCATGGCTAGGTCCGCATATCACCAAATGCAGTAGCCAAGGGGACACACTATGTAAAGAATAGTGCACGATGCTGATTGTCATAGGGAAAAATGAAGATTTTCCATGGACTACACTGGAGGGTAAAATGAAGGCCTACACAGGTGGTGTGACCACCTGACTAACCATAGGAAACATAGTCTTAGCACTCGAGGAAGTTGAAAGGAAGCGTGGTACTATAAAATATTCTGCCATGGGGCTGCGTGCTCTGGGAAGTGCGCGTAGTAACAGGATGTCACAGGGTTTGTGACCACGCATGAGGGACAACATTGTCACATGGATAATCTGGGAAGTGACCATTGGTGTCACTATTCATGACGAAATGTCGGATTTAAGGCCAAATGGAGTGGGCAGTAGGCAATTAAAACGCGAATTATGGGCAAGATTTGGGAAAATCTACTGCCAAGAAAGCATTGATGGCCGGGAATTGGGGGGAATGGATGAATTTGAATTCAAAAGATGCTATAAAACTCTAGGGGCTAGCCACGAGACAACACTTGCTCACTTGAGGTTTGAGCAGTAAATTAGAGCACAGAGTATTGAGCGCCGAGCGATATTCAAGCCCCTAAGTTTGCAAAAGACCACATACAGTTCAAACAAGATGGCGGCTACCAGGAGGGGTTTGGGCTTTCCAAAAGGAACCACCGGTGAGGCTGCGTAGAACCCCATGGTACATGATGTTCCCAAAGATACTGAGGTTGCACTAGAATTCCCGAAATCACCTCAGACGCCAAGACCAAAAAATATAAGCAGGCAGTAGGACTAGTTTACATGTCCCTGAGGAATTTGTGGTTCGGTAAGCTCTCAATGGAAGAAAAGGGCAAAGCTATCACCATTGAGACAAATGAAGAGGAGGACCTACAGGCTCTGATTGTCAAGGTAGAGAAAGCAGAAGACGTGGAGGAAGATATTCAGCCGGTGCACTCTACAACAAAGTTGCTTGAGTATGTCCCTCTGCAAAAAGGGAAAACTAAGATACTAAAGGATCTAGATGCCATAAAGAGTTCACTCCAGACCCTGCTCCTCCTTGATGGAATTGTGTTTGAGGGCTCGTACCTAGGCCGAGTTCCCACAATGAAGTTCAAATATTGGGACCTCGCAGACAGTGAGAAGTTCCCACACTTAGAGATGGAGTGTCATGCGGAAAGAGTTATTTTTGCAGACAAAACTAACCTCCCTAGAAGCCTAAGACTTTCTAGTGACAAACAAGACAATTAAGAGCAATCTTTCTCTAAACATGCATTATCATACGAGAAACCAAGTGTTTTAGATCCTACCTGTAGTCCAACGCTGTTGTAGTAGTCCAGCCTCGTTGATCCGGATGAGCTCCTCCTTCACTTCGAAACCTGCATTCACTAATAATCAAACGATTACATAGCACCTGAATATCTCATAAAATAAAACATATTCAACATATAGACCAAGGAGTATATGAAACAACTCATTAATAACAAATTGTTGAGAAGAATGGACTTATTTGTATTAATAGGAAACAAAAGAAACCATTACAACTTGAGCCTTGGTGTTGGGCAAGTTCCTCCCAGGGTCCAGCAAGAGTTTTCCTTTACTTTGATAATCTCACCCACTTCCAAATGAAACAAGAAAGGATGGTAATCTCTCCTCACAAGCTT
>APFE030078578.1:37978-55346 GCA_000404065.3 Pinus taeda | reverse complement strand
GTACAATGAGCTTGGGATGCGTACACGCAGGCAAGGTAGAGAGAACTTGCGTACCCAGAGATAAACATGATTTTTTATGACTTTCTCTCTTTTTTGAAGTTTGACATGAAGAGTAGAGGTATAAGGCTTGACAAGGAGGATAATATGACTATTGATGGAGCCATATTAACTGCAGATAGTCATGGTGACAAATTTCAGTGTAACACTAAATTTTACTCATTACATGATCATGAAATAAACATAAAAACAAGAATTTACCATGTTATTTTCACCATTTGATATTTACCATTCAGTTTGTGCTCTGACCCTGGTTTTTACCTCAATCTTCAGCAGCTAATTGCAAGAGATTCTGCGGATCATTTCTCATGTCGTCTGGGACTAAGTAGGAGATCTACCCCTCCTATTTCTTTTCATGTCATTCTTTTACAATTTCGTGCAAGTTTTTAGGTTTTTTAGGGCCATTTGGGTTAGAAAATTTCTCCCTAGGATCAGCACAGGCTTCCATGTCAAAAATTACGTTGGGGAGCACCCTGATAGAAGGGAAGCTGTACTACAACACACTATCTCCTTATTGGGTTGTGCTGGGTGAGCTTTACAAACTTGTTTCACCCAAAATTTCTCTAGTTTTTTGGATAAAAAGGATCCTAACTAAGCTTATGGTTTGATTTTAGGCTTTCATCAGATCAGAATGTCTATTACATGGCGAGAAAGAGAGCATGAAGAACAAGAAATGGTTTCCCTAAATAATCCAGGTACAGTTGAGACCCACAAAAACTGCGGGTTGCTCAAATACTTCAGGTTGTCCAGAATGAGGAAACAATTAGAACTATTGCAATTCCTAGTTCATGCATGGGATATGATGGATCAGAATTTTCACATAAGGGACAAAGTGGTCCCTATTATGATCGATGATGTTTATTTTCTTATAGGGTTGTCCAAACGTGATGCCCCCATATCTCTTCGAGGTTCTTCTCATGGAGAGGAATCGGTGAGGGACTATGTTCAAACATTTTGTCGGCCAGGTACATAGCCTATCAAGGATAGAAAGATAATCATCAAAGATATTCATGATTTGCCTTTGAGAACAATCCTTTTCACCATTACAAAGTTGGCAGGCAATGTGACACTCCATATGGCGAACAGATCATACATGTAGTATGCACCTAAGTGTCTTGAGCCAACTTTATTCAATTGGTGTGAGGTAGTACTTTTTCCCTAAAAGAGATGCTACCAAAGGTAAAGAGTGGTAAAATTAAGAATTTTAGCGATGGATTGCTCTTAATTTCTTTTACCGTAGAGAGAATTGTATTGATCCAACCTCAGAATGTAACACTAGGTGTAGCTGGTCCTAGAGATCCACAAATGTAGAGGTGGGTTGAATTGATGGCTAGACATGCTGGTGAGTCATTGATTACATTTTCTACTGCATTCTTTAGTTGGCTCGATTGACAACACATTGTCATCGAGGAGAATCCATATGCAAGGATGGATTTTCATATAGATCCAGAGTTGAGTTTACCAGTGGGCGCTCAATGGGGTGATATAGGTAGATTATTTTTTGACCAAATGTTTTGTAACTTTTAAGTTTCTACATGTTTTTGTGTTTTGATCTTTCTAAGACTAAACTAAAATCATTCTAATGCATGCAGATGTTGGTATTATTTGACCTATGAGACACCAACAGGGAGCAAGTGGACAAGCATGGAGAAATGTTGGGAGACCAGTTCTCCAAGATTTCTATTTGGTCGAGACACTGGCAAAGTTGCAGGATCATGTAGAGGGGTTAAGCCTCGGTATTATGGATGTCTAGATTGAGGAGTTAACTATGAGGCTGCAACACCATACTATTGGTGTTCTTGGCCATTGGATGCATCTCTTCCACATGATAGCTTAGGTTGTGACCTGTTATCATGAGCGTAATTAGGTCTACCTAGGATGAATTTTGCATGCATCTTGATTTTTTAGGTCAGATGACTAAACATGTCTTGGACACAAATTTTGTAAAAAAAATTAAAACATCTATCTATTTTACTTTCAGAGTTTTTATATATGGTTATATGTAATCCTATTCAACTAATGATGTGAATTGAAAATTTACTTTTACATGTGTCGCAAATGTCTGTTTAACACATAGTTCGCTAATGAATTGGTTAATGTGTTAAAGTTTCTAGAAATATGTTGATATTGAATGTACTCAAAATGTCTTTCCAAAATACGAACTCTAAGGAACATACAAAGAATTTTTGGGTTTTAGACAGTATAAACATTTGTTAGTTGGAGTATGATGAGTTGTGAGTCCAACCTAATGATGATTTGGTGAATGCCAAGTGAAATGGAAACAAAGAGAATTTCGATCAATGTGTCATACTCAATGATATTGTTCATAGAACGAGCGATAAAAATCCCATGAAAACTCACTAACTTGCCACTTGGAGCGAAAATGGCCCATGATGCACAAGATAAGTTCTGAGTACTACGACTAGCACCATCAGCGTAACCAACAAATGGTTCCAAAGATTCCGACATCTACAACAAATGCAAAGAGGATTACTTAAAAACATAAAAACTCTAAAGGACACACTAACACACACACATGCAATTAAAGCATATATAAAGTAATTTTACTACACTCGATTAAGCATAGTAACATTTCAGGTACAACCCATTTTGGGGTTGCGACAATGGAATTCCATCATAATCCACCAACTCCTAGGAACCTTTTTCCACAAAATGCTTGAGAATGTAAGGGCCCATCCATAGTGGTTCAAATTTTCCTACTCCAAGTTTATCAGCTTCTTGATCATAAAGAAAGACCAAGTCCCCTTCTGAGAAAATGTGAGGCTTGAAATTTCTATCGTATTGCCTCTTGATTCATTTCTTATGTGCTTTGTTAGCCAATGTGGCTTCACAATTAATTTCATCGAGATGGATGAGTTCTAAGAAACACACTTCTTCATCAGAAGTGTTGGGTAAAAGGTCAATTGTGAGTTTAAGAGATGAAATTTCACATTGTATCAACAAGATTGCCTCTAGACCATACACCAATTGAAAGGGTGTGAATCCAAATGCATTCCTAACTGAGGTTCGATATGCCCACAAACCAGAGTATAGGATTAAATTCTAGTTTGGTTTATGAACCCCTATCATTCTTTGAAGCATTCGCTTTAAGACTTTGTTGATGGCCTCAACCTGTCCATTAGCTTGCGGATAATAAGGAGTAGAACTATCATGCGAAATTCCTAACTTGGTAGTTAACTCAGTCATCATGTGATTGAAAGAATGTGACCCATGATCTGTAACTATAGCTTGTGGTACACCAAACTGGGCAACCACGTGGTTGAAAAAGAAAAGTGCATCCAGCTCGCCACTATTGTTTAATGTTGGCATCACCTTAGCCCATTTTGTGAAATAGTAAACAATGACTATAATGTACCCATGCCTCCCAGCTAAGGTGGGGTTACATGTCATGAAGTCAATGCCCCATTTGGTGAATGGTCCAACAATGATGACAGGATGCAATGGTGCGTATGGTAATCTAGCTTTACGATCATAAATCTGGCATGCAAGATAGCTTCTAATGGAAATAATCCAATCTTTGAATTTGGAAGCATAGAAGTAACCTGCACAGAGAATTATCTATGATAAGTTTCCACCACAACCACTTGAATGGAAATCATTCAAAACTTTCTCGGCTTCCTCATGAGTGAGGCACCTTCATAAATTCGTATCAATACCATGATACTAAAGAGTGTTGCCAATGATAAGATAATATTTCGCTTTGTATTGGATACATCGCTATTGCGAGTGAGAGGTATCAGGACAGAAATTTTGGGCCTAGAGATAAATAAGTATATCTCCATACCGTGGGTCAGATGACAAAATCAGGAACAGAGGCTCATCTGGAATTGATGGTTCTAAATTTGATTCAATGGTATTTGAGGGAAGGTCGGAAAGAAGCTTAGTGAAAATAAGATATTTCTTTGATTTGGATTTGAGAATCCCAAATCAAATTCCTGCAAAATGACGATCCATTTTGAGTATTTGACCCCAGGCAATTGACGTGACAAAATATATATCATAGGGTTGCAATCCAAAATGACAGTGGTCTTTCAGAGCAGGATATAGTGGTGAAATCTCTATACATCTTAAACAACAGCCAGAGCTAAATTTTCGGCGTAAGAGTACTTAACTCTCTATCGTTGAGATTTTAGCTCAAACAATATATTGGATGTTCAATCCCATCTTCCTCTTGGACTCAAACCATTCCAATGGTTGTATCTGCAGCGATGAGATATAGGAAGTAGTCATCTTGATAATTTAGGGAATACATTAATGAGGCTCTAATCAAGGTATCTTTAAGAGCATCATCAAAGGATGCTTGTGCAACCTGATGTCGATAGAAGGGTATCCCATTTTTGAATAAACTAGTAAATCCTTTAGCCATTTCAACATAATTGGGAATGAAACTCCTCAGAAAGTTAGCCTTCCCTTAGAGTCTCTGTAATTGTAGTAAATTTGAAGGTGGAGGCAAGTCAAGAATTGCCTGAACCTTAAGTGCGTCAAGTCAAATTCCTTTCTTAGACACTACAAATCCAAGCAAATGACCAAAACCAATGAAAAACTCACATTTGTGTGGATTGAGTCATATTTTGTAGTGTTGGCACCATAAAAATATAGCTCTCAAATGTTGCAGGTGATCAGTCTGATTTTTTGAATGAGTAGGTAAATCGTCAAGGTATGGTTGAACAATATGTTTGGTGTCATGGAAGGCATAATTCATTGCCCTTTGAAATGTTTCCCTGCGTTCAACAAACCAAAAGGGAGTTTCCTCTAAGAGAATGTGCCTCATGGACAAATAAAAGCAGTTTTAGATTGGTCCTCTGGGTTGACATTGATCTAATTATAGCTGGAAAAACTATCCATGAATGAGAATATTTCAAATCCAACACATTAATCAATAATCTAGTCGATCAAGGGAGTGGGATAATCGTCTTTTGGATAAGCTTGATTAACATCCCTATAATCAACACACACTCATATTGTCCCTTGTTTCTTCATGACAGGAACAATATTGGAAACCCCATTAGTAAGAGGAACAGGGTAAATGAAACCCCATGCAAATTTTTTTCAACTTCTATTTTAATGGCAACAACCTTCTTTGGATGAATAGGATGGAGGCACTGTCACACTAGTTTGACATTAGGGTACATTTTGATTTCATGTTCAACTATACTTGAGTCAATTCCTAGCATCTCCTCATATGACCATGCAAATATATCTTGGAATTCACGAAAGGGAGCATCGTAAATATCAAGTTCTGATGGAGAACAAGATTTGCCAACATGAATGTTTTCTACAATGTTACGTTTTCTCGAAATATTGATAGAAATTGTTTCTTCGATATTTGACAGGTTTTTCCTGGAATCTACTACATCTATGAAAATAGAATTCGAAAGGAAATCAACCACTGAAGGGTGATTAAGTTCATTTGAATGTGATCTAGAAGATGGGAAGGATGATGATAATCTTCCCATGGTTCTTCTTTTGTGATCATTGAGTGGATGATTCCTTCATTAGTAGAAAATATACGTGAAAAAGGATCAGAGGAAGTACCATATTCTAATAAGTGATCTACCCATACAATTGGTGAAGATGGATTTGGGTCTGTTGCACAAGCCAAAAAGATTGAGTGCTATGCAAGCTCAATGGGGCTTAGTGGCATGATTTCATTATTACTATCAACTTCAGAACTATTGGTAATCTTCCTTAAGTTAGATGAAGTGGAAGATATCATGCTGCAAGTCTCAACTTTTTCCAGTTCCGCCAAGTTTGATGGTGACGGTAGTGAAAAAGTAACCATTAGGGAAGGATCCTTGAAGAGACCTACACCAATTTTTTGAAGAGATAGCAGGGATTCGTGTACTAACGAAATGCTTCTAGTAGCCTATGAACTAGAGGCAAAGAAAGTGAGTTGGTCGATAACTGTGACTTCGCCCTTATGAGGGAATGCAATCGTACGGAAATATGTAGAAACCACAATAGCTATAGCATAAACCCATGGTCTTCCTACCAAAATGTTGTAGTCAAGGGATCCAACAACAACCTCAAATTCAACAGTTACTATTTTTCTTCCTAGTTCGATTTGCGTAATACTCAATATTCCACAAGGCATATATGTGCGACCATCAAAATATTTTAAAATTTTTGGTGAATGTTGCAAAGGCAGTGAGCCAAATGTTTTCTAACAATTCATAGACATAATACAAGTAGATGCCCCATCGTCAATAATGGTTCTGTGAATAATTTTATTCAAGGCATTTACTTGAATCAAGAATTCTAATTGCACTGGTAACTATGGCGTATAACCCTCATGGTTGAAAACCATAAGATTGGAATCAGTTGGATCGATTCCACCAATTGCTAACAACAATGCCTACTTTTGCGAGGGACAATTTTGAAGCACCTTGAGCATTGCCATAGCATAAGGTGACTAAGAAAAATATTCTACTATGTTAGAATTTTGTGCAGCTCAAGCTCGAGGGTTAAATGTCGATTTATGTACAACTCCCTTAGGTTCTTTTATTGTTAACTCTGGTGCAATAGGTGGTGGAATAGGATCAAATGAAGTCGAAGTCAAAGAGTTAGGTTGATCAACCTACTTATTCGATGATTACAGTTGATTTCCATAATCTTTACTTCGTGTTGACACAAAAACTTCAATTTTAGGCCTAGAGGCGAATATCATAAGCACTTGAGAAGTGGAAGCATGGTCTGTAGGAATCATATTTGTCTCTAGTTTTGGAAAGGATTAATCAATGCCGCAGATGTATTAGAAGTCTTCAGAAGCATTGAGACTTTAGAGTAGTGAGGACAATCTCACATAGAATTTTCATCATTACAGATCAAACATGGGTAACGAGTTTCCTAGCCAAAGGAGAGGAATCAGATGATTTCTCTTGAGGGGAATTATTTTGTTTCTTCTCATTTTTTCCCTTCTTCTTGCTTCCTTGTTGCTTTTCATTTTTTCCTTTATCAGATGACATGACAATGATTTCAGAAGAAAGAGTGTTATCAAGTGCATTTATAGTTTGATTGGAAATGGATACTGTTTGACCGGATGGTCTACCTACCATTTGTGTGCTCGAAGAGCCAATCACATTGTCAATGGCATCAGAGTACTTACTCGATGGTGGAGGAGGAACAATGAAAGTTGGTCAGGGTGCATTTGGGATCTTATCATAGAGCATGCCAAACTGTGTATAAATCAAGTCCAAATATTGGGGATGAATAATTACTTTCTCTTCAATGACAACTCCACCTTTCACCACATCCTCAGTGGTAGATGGAAATAAGGATTTTATAAACCACTCAGCCAAAAGTTGATCAGGAACATAAGTTTTAAAATTTCGACGATGAAGAAACCACTCATGAATATGATCAGATATATGAGTAGCAGTAGTCTGTTTAAAGTTGGTTAATAGTTTCGTTCTAGTCTCATATTTTATGGGTAACTTGGAGTGGGTTAAAAGCATGGTAGCTAAGGTATTGAAGTTATCAAAAGAAGCTCGTGGTAGCTCAATGTACCACTTCATAGCCGGACCAGTAAGTGTTCTCTGGAAAATTCATAGTCTAACTGAATCATCATTCAAGGAGTTTCATGAACACCATAAATGAAAAGTCATGACATGGTTGGATAGGTCTTCTCCAAGGTTTCCATTAAATTTTGGAATATTGGAAGGTAATTTATGAGGAATCACCAGCCACCAAGGTGCATAAATAATTGGGTCATTGGTGAGCCAGTTTAGATTTGGTAATTGAAGTGTCGCAACAAAAGGCAACTATCTATTGAGGCTAGGTTGATCATATCCATGGTAAAATTGAATTTCTTGGACAATAGGCCTTTGCATACTAGCATAAGGCATCTACTACTGGTAACCTTGATAAGGGTAAGTTTTTTGAGCAAATCCAACATAAGGTTATTGTTGAGCACTAGGATACATTTTCTGTTGTCCAAACCCATCATAGTTTTGTTGACCAAGGCCTAGATAAACTTGTTGCTGACCAAATCCAATATAGGCTTGTTGACCAAGTCCAGGTTGAGGTTGGTATTGCTGGAATTGTTGCTGTTGATATTGGGGCTGCCAAGGCTGTTGAAGCAAATTTTGTTGTTCTTGATACAAGGGTTGTTGATTTAACGGTTGTTGCCCACCAATATAAGCTTGACTAGGTTGTGAATACACTAAACCAGTGTAAATATGAGTCATTCCAGTAAAAGTTAAACTAGCCTGAAGTTGTTGGACTCCAGAAACAAGTGGTTGTTATAAAACTGCCTGAGAAGGTTGAATCTGTACACCTGAAACTTAGGGGTCTGATTTTGAAGGGCCAGCTTGCACAGGTTGAGAGACAACAATATGATCTTGTGAGTGCGGTAAAGCTGTAACAACAGACATTTTAGGTATGGATGAGATAGATCACATAGGTTGTGATGGATACATAAGCCTAGATTGAATGGGCATTATTGGCTACCAATGTGACAGTCATTCCAGGCTGACCAAAATACGACAGCATACCGACATATGTTTGCCCCCTAGAAAATGGAGGATAAGGAGAATGTGCATATTGTTCTCCATATGGGGGCAATCTAGTGTAAAGCAGATACATAGGATGGTAACTAGATGAACCAACCTGATATGAACTGGATGGGTCCAGCTATTCGGTATCTGTTAATGAAGAACTAGATAAAATTCCAATAGAGGACATTGGTGAAGACCAAAGGCTAGAAGCAACAACTGAGTGGGTTCCCGATAAATATTGGTAACCCGATGGGATGGACAGAACACCATGCAAGTGTGACTTAGGTGTCGTAGTAAACATTGAAGAGGTTGCAACAAAAGATTATGCCATAGCCATAACAGATGGTACGGTCTAGGATGTTGACACTGCCATAGTAAAATGTCCAAATAAATTTTCTAACGAATCAACAAGTGTCTAAAAGTAATAAAGATCAAAAGGATCACTAAAATGAGGAGTATGAGGATACAGATAAAGTCCAATTCCAAAATGCAATGGAGTTCTAGGTGATTCTACCTCAGGTTCCTCTTCTATCAAAATGAAACCAAGTGGAAGAATTTCACTGTCAGGTCCATAATATATTTTTGGTATTTGTTTCTGACATACAGAGTAAGTTTCGATAGTTATGGATGTCTAAGGATGTACGAGTTGATCTTCTTCCGGTAAGGTAACCACTTTTGATTGTTCAACCTCAAGATCCAAATGTTCTGGTAAAAGAACAAGTTCAGGTTGGGCTTCTTGAACAACTTCTGGTTCATAAGAATTTCTGATTGAATAGTGATACGTTCAAGATTAACTTCTTCTTGAACAGATTCAGGTTCAAAAGTAATTTCTTATTGAACAACTTGGGTTGCCATTTCACTAGATTCAGTTCTAGTTTCTTCAAGTAATTTTGGAGATTCCACTTCACTAATGGATGTACCAGAAACTATAGGAGTAATTGGGGTCACAGTACTTACTGATATAGGTGTTTCTAGTAATTCAGATGAAGAAACATAAGTTTGTGAAGTATTGGATCTAGTCAAATGACACTGCTTTGACTGAATGTGTGTAGCTTCGGTTGGTAAAGGTAGTTTACTCACTGCTCTCCATGAATGAGGAGGTAAGGGTTAATTTTACTCCATGATTGCTGATTGATTTTATTATAAAAAATAAATAAACAAAAAAGGGTAACCTAGGAAAAAGGTTTACCAAGCAACTCTGAACTGTAGAATACCTGATGGCAGACCGAGAGGTATGGCTAGGCAATCTCCTCGAATGCTATGTTCGGTGTATCACAGTGTACAAGGCAGTTGACTCAATTCCCTAATGACTGATAGCAACCTAGTGTTGTCCTCGCATATATACCCGAAAGTACGTGGAGGCCCAATCTATATTAGTGTTGTCTAATGTAAAACTGCACAATGAGCGCATTCCTTTATACATTACATACTGTAACACCGCCCTACATACCTGTAGGTACATGGACGAGCTACGATATACTCATGTACGTGGAATGAGGTATCACACTCAAAATGTCTCGTAGACAAGTTAGTGACAGCTGCTATGTTTTACGACGCTGGAACACGTCTCTAGCCTAGAACCTCTAAATGTTTTGCGTTAGGTGATAATGATCCATTAGGATAATTGATGTTAATTTTAAGTTGATCTTGATTAAGAATTTTCCTTTCAAGGTTCATCATGTGATGTATTTGATTCAATTTTGAGAATGAAAAACCTTAGCTAGTAGGGATAGAGCAATCAAATTCTTGTAATCAAAGTACAAAGAACACATCTAATGCAATTTCCCTAAACTATTCCTATGAGCACACACAAACTCTTTTAATGCACAATGCAAGTTTTTCTTTTTAATTCCCTTAATGTTGTGATGAACAAAAGGAAACTAATGCACATACAATCAATCAATATTTTTTCAAGAACGAATATTTTACGACAGTTCTATTTCTAATGAAATGAAGACTTTTACAACACTTTCTTTTGAACAAAGATTAATCAACTATAAATGAATTTTGACAATGAATTGATAGTGATAAAGAAATCATTTAAGAAACACTAAACAATCAAGGTCAAAGTAGGGCTAGAAAAGGAAACACAAATTGATTTTAGAGAGATAACAATCATTGGTCATTCAACAAGCAGAAATAGAAGGCAATTTTTGACCTAAGGAGGCTCAGCGTAGTCTTGAGTGGGAGACAGTGCACTTCAGAGCACTGTCCTCAAGGCAGGGGTGCTTTGCAGCACTCTGTCTCTTGACCAGACCTATGCTGGTGCAAGAGAGGCCATCCTAGGGGCTTGCAAGCACAATTTTTACTAAAAAAACACTTCAAAAAGGCTGAAACAAGATCAATGGAAGTAGGTAAAGTCTTCTAGGGTGTACTAGGATGAAGGTAAACTACTCAGGATGATGATCGTTCCCCAGAAAATTGACCAATTTGTTATGTGGAATTTTTCATCTACAGATAAACACAATTTCCCTAGGTGGGTAGCTACACCTAGAACAATAGATTTAAAGTGCTTAACCTTTTTCTATCAAAGATAAATAAGACAAGGGACCTACTTGTTATCTTTCGCTTTCCCTTTGTATCCTTTGTATGGCTTCCGCCACTCCTTCTCGAACTTAATCTACTCAACAACTGCTCCAATCATAAATAGAGGACAAAAACCAATCAAAGCAAGAGATCTATTAATCGTCATAAATAAACACAAGAATATGGGAAAAGGTGTAAACAACTTTATTAAGTATAAGGAAGAATTACAACCATGAAGTCCGATCCATTGTAACTCTTCTAGCTTGTGTTCCAACCAACATTGCATCAAAATCACAACACTCTGGTAGCATAAAATTACTTGCTTATAATCTCAAACCTCACACCAATAGTATCTCCTTACAAATTCTCAAAGTCTAGCCCCTGATCACTTAGATGAGTGCTCAATTTACAGGAAAATGATGGTGGTTTGGTCATAAATGAGGGTATTGAATGGCCTTCCAATCTTAGAGTTAGTTTCCATGGAGGAAGGGATGAGAGCATAGGAGGTTACTTCACTCATTCCCTATCCAATTTCGATCTCATAGTAGATGATAAGTGTGGGAATCTTCTAGATGGCTCCAAAAGATAAGAATATTCCTATAACCATATGATTATTTCACTCTATCTCACCCAACACAGGTCAAAGTGGGCCTAAGTGCCCTAAAAAGCACCCTTACATGGTCCTACCTACACTAACACGCACTTACCCCTAACCAAGGCTGCACTGGTCCCCCAAGGAGACATGTTTGGAGGGCTTTAGGCCATGAAACTCTCAAGGAAGGAGGCATTCAAAGTGATGACTTGTCTATGGCATGTAGCAACTGAATTAGGGTTTGATGAGCCCTAAAAGTACTGATCTGAATGATGGGAGTGATGTACCCAAATGGATCTGTAACACTTGTAACAAAGATAATAGGGACTATGTACCAAATCAGGAAGTATCCAACTAGTAATCATATGGATTTAAAGAGCACCATTACCCTCATAGCTCTTCCAGGTTGCCACGTAGCTAAGGTACCAAGCCTAAAAGCCTCCAACCATTAGCCTCGTGGCTTCTAGGTACCCTTATAAGATATTTTCCAAGTAATCATGTCCCTCCATTATGTCTATGCAACTAAATAATTGAACACCTTTTTATAGATCAATGTCTCATTTACTTTATATTACACTATTATAATATATGTTCATATTATGATCCCCTTTGTTGTGAATTATTAGCCCCTTAGATAATTTTTATCCCTCAATCCACAACATAATTACAAGTTAGATAAAGTGCTATGTGACGTAGGCTCACTAACCTAATCATGACACACGCTCACTAATGTTGGTGCATTAAGATGACTATTTAAAGCAACCTTAATACCTACATTAGTTATCAAACTAGGGAAAGTCTGTTTGTTTCAAGAGTGTTCAACATTGTCTATGCAAGTGAATTCAGAGGCTAATTCATAATGAAATGATTGAGAATCGTTACAATAATTAATATCTAATTATTGAAGATCAATCCAAAACAATGTTGAAAGAAGTCCTTAAAGAATTTTTAAATCTGCTTTAATCTATTATGTAGAGAACTGAATTGGAATGCAAGTAAAAGAAATCACTCTTGGAAAATATGACTAGTATAGACAATAATTCATTCAACATGAAGGAAAGCTACAACAAATGAATAGCAAGTAACTATTCTAACATCTCATGGAAATAAATCAACTGTAAGCTTAATATCTCTGGTAACACTACTTTAGAATGAACAACAATCAAATAATTAAACTAACCTAATCAATTCAGTAAAGATTAACACGCAGATGTAAAACACAACAAGATCTAGAATCTAGTTTGAACAGAAAAATAAAATCGTAATAATCAATACTCAAAGAAAGTGAAAGAATTCTAATCTCATGAGGTAATAGTAACAAACAATTGTAAGAATAAACAGAAATAAATATGAGAATTAAAGTAGTAAATCTGCTATCGACTGGGCCCAGAGTCTCCAAAAGTCACTACCAAAAGGCATTGTTGGGTCCCTATAATACTAGTGATTACCCCATTACTATAGTAGTTGTACCCCTTAGTAATATTGTTGTGCCCCTATTGTCCCCATATTGTTATTACTGTGCCCCATAGAATCCTTCTATTGTTAATTTTTGTGGCTTTATATTATTATTGTTAGGTCGGCTGGGTTATATTATGACTCCTTAGACTCCTATATATAGAAAGGAGGTTTTGTCATTTGAATCATCCAAGAATTGTTCATTTATGTAATGTAAATGAGGTTTCCCCCACGAAGAGGCTGAATTCTAAGGCGTCGATCTATCTTTTCTATCTTTTCTTGAGTTGATTTCATAACCTTTGTTATCAGAGCTTTGGATTCTAGGGTTTCGCTACTTCAAATAGGTCATCGTAGCATTTTCGCTATAACTTTTTTTCTGTGACGTGTCAAAAGCTAAATAAAAAACCGTTGGATAAGACATTGCACTGAATCTTTGTTCCAAATTTCAGAGCTTTTTGCGCTATATTTTCAAAGATATGATCTGAGGAAGTTGGTCCTTTTGCAGAACCCTGAATTACATTCAAAACAGGTGATCTGGGGAAAATTGTCATAACTTTCTCTTGGAGCATCAAATTGAAATTTGGTAAGAAGGTATAGAAACAGGATGGACTGTAGTTTCTTTTATATATTTTTTATAGCCAAAGGTCAAAACAGGGACACGTGGCACATCATACAAGTTCGCTCTACTGAATTCGTCTATAATCAGGTCACTGTGGGAGATTTGGCATAACTCTTCATTGGAGAATATAATTGGGGTCAGACAGGTGGCATTGGAAAGAGGACATAGAGTGCTACTGTAGGTCACAATTTTAGAACTGGATGATCTGAAATTACAGAGATACATCAGAGGCAATATCGAGCTCCTACAAAGTGAAAAAAGGTGTGTATATTTTTTTAAATGTTTACTTAAGATTGGTTTGAAAAATTATTTTGAAGGAATTCAAAGGGCATAGTAAAGCATTATTATCAGTAATTGATGCCCTGAGGAAAGAAAATGTTAAAACCTAGTAGGCGACCTGAAAGCTCTAGCATGACTCATGAAGAAGAGGAAGAAATGCAACATGATATATCAAAATTATGAGACCAAGTGCAACAAGTGTCACTTACACAGAAAGGAACAGAATCTAAGATGGATGGTTTAAAGAAAGGCATAGAAGCTAAGACAGATTGTTTAAAGAAAGGTGTAGAAGCTAAGATGAATGACGTCGAAGCTAATATGGATGATTTGAAGATAGATTTGACGACCGACATGGAAGAATTGAAGATAAATATGAATAAGTTGCTATAAGAAAGGGTCACTAATGGTGAAAGGGTAGTAAAGGAAACTCATGATGAGAACAAAAGAAATGTTAGTCATGATTCCATAGACTCTAATGTTGGATCGAATACCCACCATATTCCAAAAATCGATATGAGGAAGTTTGATGGCAAGGATCCCACAACATGGATATTACAAATGGAGCAATTTTTCGATCTCAATAATGTGAAAAACACACAAAAGGTAGGTATTGCAACTTTATATTTGGAACCAAATCAATTTGTATGGTATCAATGGCTTTGCCCTCGTAAATAATTTATCACTTGGGCAATTTTTACGGAAGCATTGATAGCACATTATGAGGATACAAAAAGCAACACCTTTTTTAGCTAATTGATAAGTCTCAAACAAAAGGGTTCAATAATGGAGCACATTGATGAGTTCCAAAAATTGAACATAAGGGTAAAGTATATTCCCAAGGAGCATAGGATTGATGTGTTCATAGGGTCTTTAAAGGATAATATCCAACATGATGTTTGTCTTTGGGAACCTGATTCATTAGAGAAGGCATTCAGGTTAGCAAGAAAAATGGAAAGCAAAATTATGGCAACCAGGAAGCATACCACTCACAACTATAAAGACGGAAGTGGTGTTGCCACTAGTCTTCCATAACCTATAAGGTTGACACCACAACAATTGGAAGAAAAAAGAGCAAAAGGCTTTGTTACAGTTGTGATAGCAAATACACTAAAGGTCATAAGTGTGCTGAGAAGAAATTATTCTACATAGATTGTGAAGAGGAAGAAGAAAAGGAGCAAGAAAGGTCAAAAGAAGAGGATATACTCTAGGAACAAAGCTTAGATGAAGAGAAAATGAATCTAAACATATCTTGTAATGCATTGGCGGGAATTATCACTCCTCAAACCATCAAGATAGAAGGCCAAATCAAGAAGAAAAAGGTAATAGTGTTGATTGATTCAGGAAGTACCCACAATTTTATTCATTGTAAGGTAGCAAAATAATTGATTTGCTTCTTATATCCAGCACCAGAGTGTCAAGTGATGGTTGCAAATGGAGGAACAATAAATTGCTCTGGAAAGTGCCGTAGTATCAAGCTATCCATGGGAGAATATGTATTGACTAGCCCAATGCTTTCCATTCCAATGGGAGGTGCTGATGTTGTACTAGGAGTCCAATGGCTACAATCTTGGGTACAATAGCTTTTATTTTCAAGAAATTTTCATGAAATTTTCTATGGAAGGAAAGGAAGTTGTATTAAGGGGTATTGCAAGGAAACCGGGAAAGATAATCAGCTCTAATTGTATGACAAAGCTTCTAAAAAAGGAACGAAAAGGTGTAATTGCACAATTATGTTCGCTAGATGTTTCCACATTGGAATCATCTATTCCTCCAAATCTCCAAATAGTCTTGGACAATCATTCCAAGGTATTTGATACTCCTAAAGGTCTCCCACCTATTCGTGATCATGATCATGCTATTCATCTGATTCCAAGAAGTGTTCCTCCAAACATAAGGCGGTACAGATATCCCTATGCCCAAAAGAGTGAAATTGAACGTATGGTTGCAGAAATGCTAGAGGCTGGTATAATTCAACTTAGTCAAAGTTCTTTCTCTGCTCCAGTAGTATTGGTGCACAAGAAGGATGGATCATGGCGCATGTGTCCAAATTATAGGGAGCTCAACAAGCTCACTATTACACATAAGTTTACCATTCTTGTCATTGATGAATTACTGGATGAATTGCATGGATCAATTTAATTCACCACGTTGGATCTTCACTCAAGATATCATCAAATCAGAATGAAGATTGAAGACATTCTGAAAACAAAATTTAGAACTCGTGAGGGCCATTATGAATTTTTGGTCATGCCTTTTGGCCTTACCAATGCACCTTCTACATTTCAAGTTTTGATGAATTCCATTTTCAAAACCATTCCTTATAAAATTTGTGTTAGTATTCTTTGATGATATACTAATCTACAACAAGTCTTGGAAGGATCATGTTGAACATGTTGACCGGGTGCTACAACTATTGGAGGAAAAACAATTATATGCAAAAAGATCCAAATGTTTCTTTGGAGTACAAGAGGTGGAATATCTGGGTCATATTGTATCTCATGAAGGAGTTAAGGTAGACCCTAGCAAAATTAAAGCCATTAAGGAATGGAGAATCCCACATCCATAAAGCATCTATGAGGATTTCTCGCATTGACAGGGTATTATCACAAGTTTGTTAAGAATTATGGGTGAATAGCAACACCTCTAACAAAACTATTGAAGAAAGATGTATTTTCATGGATTCCATAAGCAACAAAGGCCTTCGAACATCTTAAAGAGGCAATGTACCTTGCACCTATCTTAGCTACACTGGACTTCACAAAAACCTTTATTGTGGAATGTGATGCTTCAAGAAATGGAATTGGTGTTGTTTTAATGCAAGATGGAAGACCCATTACTTTTGAAAGTTGTCCAAACAAAGGAAAGTTTTTACAAAAGGCTATCTATGAGAAGGAAATGTTGGCAATACTCCATGCACTTAAGAAATGGCAACCCTACCTAATGGGAAGACACTTCAACGTAAAAACGGATCATGATAGCCTTAAATACTTTTTAGAACAAAGATTATCCTCTGAAGAGCAACAAAAGTGGGTCACAAAGATGTTGGGTTATGACTTTGAAATCATCTACAAAAAAGGGAAGCAAAATGTGGTGGCCGATGCACTCTCAAGAAAGGATGAGGATGTGGAACATTGTTATGTGCCATTTCTATTATCCAACCAGATTGGATAAATGAAGCAAGGGAGGAATGGAATAATGACGAAGAAGTGTGGGCACTTATTCAAAAGTTACAACAAGATTCCAGTATGTCGGATACATTTAGTTGACAAAATGATTCGTTATGGTACAAAGATCACTTATACCTTTGTAAGAATTCCCAGCTAA
>APFE030078578.1:4511-26855 GCA_000404065.3 Pinus taeda | reverse complement strand
CTCCCTGTCTTTGCTCTCTCTTCTTCCCTCTCCTCCTTATCTATATCTCTATCTCCCTTTGTCTCTCCTTCTCACCCCCAAAACACAGACACTCTCTCTCAATGTCAGCACATAAAAATTATTCAACATTAGATACAATACTTGTATTTTCATCCTATATAAAATGTTTTCTTACCCCAAATGTTATAATTGGCTACATTCTTATTATTGCCATTTTCCATTATTCAACATTGTTAATTACTTTGCACTCCAATGCAATAATAGAAAATAACTACCATTGAAAATTATTTGGGGTTTAACACTCCATAAGTTAGAATGATCGACTTTGGATAAAACTACTATTAATATTGGAGAGCAACAGAGACAAGGTATGTTGTTTACTATAGTAGATCGAGTTAAATATTTGAATGGTCTATGCTCCCAACTACTCTATGTTGTTTACTACAGTAGATCACATTAAATATTTGAATGGTATATGCTTCCAACTACTCTTTTCATATGATCGATACCAGAAAATGGAAAACTAATAGGTGTGATAATAGAAATAGTAGAAGAAAATAGTTCAATCAATTAAGATTGTTTGTAATAGACTATATTCTTAGTATTCACATTTTCTATGTATCAAAATTGTTACATTGACACTTTGCACTCAAAATTTGTATTTCATCATTTTTCATCATTCAAGTTACTAACATTCTCTCTCATCTCAACAAACTGAGGAAACTAAGCAAATTTTAAATTAAATTGACCAAATTAATCTTAGACATATTTAGTGTATTTAAAATGATCAAAATAATTAGATGTTTAGCAAATTTTGTATGACTACACACGACTAAAACCAGCCTAGATCCATCTTAACACTGGATCTATCAAGCGCCCAGAGGGATCAAATCTCTTGAGGTGCAAACCTTTCCTCAAGTTTTGCACTCAAAAAATAGGTTTGCACCTCGAGAGTTTTGATCCCTCTCCACGCTTGATAGATCCGGTGTTAAGATAGATCTATGCTGGTAATAAATCAATTATGCATTTATAAATAATATTTAATAATCATTAGCTCAAAAGATTAACTCAAATGATGGAATCCTCGTTGTTAAAGCACCTTTGCTATTAAAAAGTCAGAAGTTTAATTCTCTTGACATCCTCAATATTAAACTTTATACTTGAGCTAACAAACAATAACCTCTCAACTCTATAAACAATATAATTAAATTAAATTACATTTAAAAACACGAATCCGAACAAAAACAAATATATTTAAAAAACACCCAATTGCAACAAAAATGTAACCCCATATCGTGTGAAATGGTAAGCGAAGTCGAGACGATGGGAGAAGAGGAAGAAGAACATGTGGGTGTTTTGGTGACCCACAAAGAAAAACATTACAACACTCCACTTGAAGCGACTCGTGGCGGGTTTCAGTTGGGTGAAGCCACCGACCGTAACTTATGTCGATGGAATTCAACGATATTTTTTTCTCTGTGGTACGTAAAGTATTATATAACATCATATAATTAAAAATAACTATTATTTTATGTATTTTGGAAAAAGAGCCATCTCTTCAATGGTTGCGTGAAGTTTGAGGTTGTAAATCATTTAAAAATGGTTAGGAGAGAAAAGTGTCTTCTCCATGTATAGTTTAAAGGTTAGCTTCTTCTATCTCGATGTCATGTTTTTATGGATATAGAAACATGAAGCGGTGGATAAACGAAGTAATGGAATCCTTATTTATATAAATTTATCCTCTTTGAATTGTGTTATGTTAATATTTATAAGGGTAATATAATTAATATTTTATTTAAAAGTATGGAGGTGATTATTTTATTATTAAAATAATATAATTATAATTGAATTGTTTTTAGTGTAATTTTTGAAGTTTTTTTTTTGGTTTTTTTGAGTTTAATTTCTTTTAAATTTCACAAGAATTTATTGAAATCACAAGTTTGATGGGTAACCCCTGCACAATCGAAGTGCTCTAGGGATTTTTGAGGGTGTTGAATCCATATATATAGTCAAAAACCTAATTTAAATAACACAAATCAAGATTTCACCTCAATTTTTTCCATTGGATTCTGGCACCTGAAAGTTCAAAAAGTCACACTAAAGACAACTCCAATAATAATAATCTAATTTTTAGATAATTGTTTTTCTTTTTTGATAATAATGGTCTAATGGCTAAGAGTCGAGATACCCTGTATTCACCATGAACAGAGTGGAAACTCCTCAGAGCCGCCTACTCCTTGAGCCTAATCAATACAAGCTAAGCATATCATTTCAGGGAATCGAACACGTGTGGTGAGGGGGTTAACAACCCACCTCAACCACTCAATCTACCCTTACTTGACAATTTTTAGGTAACAATTAAGGTATACACTAAATTGGTCTATGAGACTCCCTTGTCTCTAAGACAATAGTTCCACCTTTGTGCAATGGTTTGACTACTAAAATCTAATAGAGGTGTATACATTTTATACGTGTTGGGTGTGTGTTTATTATAAACTTCATTGTATACACTAAGTAATTTATAATTTTGACTCCTATAAAGACCCATCCAATGGTATGAGGTGGGAGCATTTATGTCCTTAGTATATGAAATTCCTTCATCAATCTAAGTTTTTTTTCTAAGACACGCTTTGGATAACAACCTCATTTAGGGATTATTTCTTCTAAGGTGGGAATTTTATAGAAACCTACAACTCTTTAACTTTTTCAACTAGTGAAAACAATAAAGGTGTACATCATTTAATGAAATGCATGTTTGTGCAATGGAATTCAAACAATCATAACAATGGAAATAGTCACACTTAAATGGTACCTTAACATAGTCCAAGATATGTGTACAATACCACGTCCTTGCTACAATCTCAACCTTTTTTAGAAGACCTAAGCTCAAACCCTATAGAAATTATGGTGTAGATTTGCAATTGCTTATGAATTTTTAATCAAAATCACAAGACAAAAACCTGCTCTACTGTTCCACAGAAGTTAATTCACAATTTAGAACAAAAATTTTATAGATGAAATAATAAATAACACAAATGTACACAATATTTTTCCTGGGGAAAGCAATCTGCTTAAAACCCCGGTCCCCAATGCATGCTTGCATTAATATGATGAATAGAGATGTATTGCAATTGTTTTGCTAGACTGAGCACAACCTGTGATCTACATGGATGTTGTTGGCCACTTTCCTATTCCACTTGGACCCCCACCACTGTCTGTTTCATCTTTTCAGTTTCCTTATTTGTAGCACAATTCATTGTTTTTGGCAGTTTTTTGGGTCTTGAACTTCCAAAGTCGTTTTAAGGCCCTAAACAATGTATTTTTTTGGGAAAATCGGGGTCAAGTGGGTTGTTTGATTGATGTTGGCCACTTTAAAATTGTAGTCATTGGATAGATCTTTCTAACGACGTATTGTGCATGTCAAACATAGATCATATGCAAAAGTTACGACCTTGGGAAGTTCATGTACCAAATTATCCAAACGGGGCCCATAGTTTGGCGCTTCATCTCTTAGGGTTAGGTTTTTGGATTTTTATGGTTTTCAATTATTTCTCAATAATAAATAGGCCTTTGAGCATCATTGTAACACAATTCAAAGGCATGTAGCTACCACATCTCTTCTCAGAGATAAGTTACCATTGCCCGAGCTAGTCTTATTTCCATTTTGTTTGTAAGCAAATTTCAGAGTTTGATATTAGTGAAATGAAGGGTTATTTTTGTTGCATCTTTGCATTTATGGAATATCTATAATTTTTTTGCGTTCTTGTTTACATTCGAATCAACTTGCAAGTGCATAACCTATCTCTCTGCTCACTGAGAAGCTCTGACCCAGACATAGTCAATTTCTATCTTTGCTTGAGCCCCTATTTACTTGCGTTTTTCCTTGAGAAATTAGGCCCCTATTATTTAAGAATTTCTCCAAAATGGATTGCGCAATTCCTTAGGTTGATCATCTGACTGCATGCAACACCTGTACACTCAATACTAGTCTACAACTAATGTTATACTACCTTGGAATCTCCACCATAACAGGGGAACTTGAATTCTCTACATGAACTAGCTATTTTGGGTTGATTGATCAGTTAACTAGATGATCATTGAGTTTCACTAAAGTCCCACTACACAACTAACCTTCCACTAGTTCCTCCAATAGTTGGAAATAGTTTAACCGAAAAAACTTGAGATAATTGACTTTGATTGCTACAAATTAGCAATCACACAGGCTTAACTGAACTCCAACTCCTCCAACTCAAATTTATTGAGTAAAATGGGTGACAGAAGCCATGTCACACAAGTTAATTGCATCCAAGTTGTCTGTTGACGTGGAAATTCAAATTTTCTTAATTTAATCAAGGTAAAATCAAATTGAAAATTTCTTGTTGCATTTTTCAACAATCCCTCTTAGCAAGAAATGGATAATCAACAATCCATATCCTGCACCTGTGGAACTTGAACTTCCCTCTTGAAAAGTCCTTTGTCAAAATGTCAGCATCTTGTTCCTCTTCAGAATGTCCTGAAGAAACATTATCCACCTCTGTGCATAGTTTCGTAAATGGTGATATTGGATATCTATATGTGTGGATCGATCATGAAAAATAAGATTCTTAGAGAGATTGATGCAACTCTGATTATCGGAGTAGATCACAATTGGATCCATCATCTGACCAAGCAATCCAACAAGTATCTTTCTCATTTAGATCGCCTCACATGTTGCTTGACTTACAACCATGTATTCTGCTTCTGTTGAGCTGAGCACCACAGATATTTGCTTCCTATTGTACCAGGAAATAATTTCGGACCCAACACTGAAAATTCCACCAGATTTACTCTTTCATTCTAATGGAATCCCCACCTAATATGCATCTGTGAAGCCATATCACTTCACTCCCACTGTCTGTCTGTAGCATAGTCCAAACTAGGTAGTTCCTCTAAGGTACCGAAAAACATGCTTAGCTCCCTTCCAAAGTAATTTGGTTGTCCTACCCTTAGCTTGGCTTAGTTGGTTGACTCCATAGCACATATCTAATCATGTGTTCAAAAGGTACATCAGTGAACTCACTAGCTACCTATAAATAGTAGCATCCACTTCCTCACATGAAGTGGCATCCTCCTTCCTCTAGTTGGTTGCTAGAGGTGTCTCCACATGTTTGCAACTTTCTATGTAGAATCTCTGTAGTATCTCATTTGCATACTTTCCTTGAGAGACAAACAATTCCCCGTTGCCTTTCCATACTTCCAACCTAAGGAAGTAGTGCATGAGACCCTATCCTTCATTTCAAATTATCTTAGAAGGTCATCCTTGCAATATTTGATCAAATGTTCATTACCAGTTAAAATCAAATCATCAACATATAAAACAATAATGAGAAATTGACCTTCTACCAAGATCTGATAGAGGTTTTCATCTGTTTGTTGTTTGCTTTACCTTGAAGATCCATACTGAGCCCACAACTGATTTATTTGTTGGTCTTGGATCACTTCCCACACACTTTTCTTTACAGTTGATTTGTATTCCTCCACCATTGCTTCAACCCATACGCGTTTTTATACGTCTTCCTTGAAAGAGGATGGCTCGGTCTCAACAAGCTCAGTCATTAGAGTCATGTAGCCAGTGTACCGATTAGTTGACCTTCTCTGCTTATGCAAATGTGAAGGAGCACCCACATTCTCCCTCACATCTTGCACAATTCTCTTCACTTCCCTGGTTATTTTCCTACCTTCTCTGGATGGTTCTACTTGAGTGGTTGTTTCCACTCTCTGCTCCTCAATTTATGGCTACTCCACAACTCCCTGAGGTTCCTCCTTTGGAGCTAAAATCTTCTCTTCTAGTGGGATCTAAAGATCCCTCTCAAGAGAGCATCGTATCGCTTTATCCTCATCAAATTTTACATCCCTTCACACAATTATCATTCTGAGGGATGGAAAGTATGCACGGTAATTGTGGGGTGTTTATGTGTAACCCACAAATACCCCAATTTTTTTATTGGCTTTAGCTTCTTCTTTCATTCTTTGGAGACATGGTAGTACATAGAGGCTCCAAAAATATTAAAGCGTGACACATCTGTCTTTCTCCCCGAGCAATCCTCCTATGGTGTAATCATGCCCAAAATCCGATGAGGACTCTAGTTATACAAATAGACTGTTGTGTTGCATGCCTCAACCCACAAAAGCAGAGGTAGGACTTGATCATGCAACATTGCCCTCACTTCTCCCACAATGCTATAATTATTTCTTTCAGCCACCCCATTCTGTTGTGGGTTGTGGGGTGTTGTCAACTCTCATCAAATGCCTTCTTTTGCACATAAATTTTTAAATTCATTCGACATGTACTCACCTCCATTATCGCTCTTGATATCCTTCACCTTCTTGTTAATTTTTGTCTTAACTAGTGCCTTGAATTCTACAAACTTGGAGAATGTCTCATCTTTCTTCCGCATGAAGAAGATCCAATACTTCCATGAGAAGTCATCAATAAAAATGACAAAATATTTGTGTATGGTAGTGGAGGTTGTCAATAAAGGTCCACAAACATCATGGTGGATCCTTTCAAGGATTGCATGCACTTTGTTATCCCAATCATGGAATGTGGATTTTGTGTACTTCCCCAAAATACATCTTTTGCATACATCATGTTGCTCTAGTGCTCCTTTGGGGAGGCTTGTGGTTATCTGCTGCATAATATTCAGGGTTCTATGATGTAAATAGCCAAGTCTTTTGTGCCAAATATCACCACGGATCTGCACCTTCTCTACCTTTGTGCTGAAAGCAACACAATCTTCCACATCTAGCTTATACAAGTTCTTCAGACGAACCGTAATTTTCTTCACTTATCTCATGGCTATCTGTTTCAGGAATTCCTTTCCTTTGTTAAAGATCACATCATAATCAATATCTTCCAAAACTACAACAGGTATGAGATGTAGGCATTATGATACAAGTGTTGTCCTTGATGGCAACTCACTCAGATGACAGATCATAGTGCAACAGGTCAGTAGCAAAGAATTGATGACCAGACTACAAAGAATGAAGAAAGAAAAGTATATACGCAGGTTCACTATATACCAAGTTGAGTACACACGCAGGTTCACTATATACCAAGTTTGAGTACACACACAGGTTCACTATATACCAAGTCGCGTATATACGCAGGTTCACTATATACCAAGTAGGGTATACATGCAGGTTATACACACAGGCTCACTATATACAAAGGCGCGTATACACGCGGAATCGCTGATCAAAAGTCGCATATGCGTATGCACGCACTTTCATGCATGGAAAAGCACGTACATGTGGGAAAGCTTATTTTATGGTCCGTGGTATTTAGACCTATGGTTTTGGACCTTGGTATTGCGTCTGAAGTGTTGGGTCCCTAGTATTGGTTCTAAATGGTTTTGGACCATGGTATTGAGTAAGGCCTAAGACTATAAAAGGAGAAGAAGATCACTAGGCAAAGGCGTTTTAAGAAAATCTTGAATATTTGATGATGTATGAGATCCAGTATGCAGGTTATGGGTTCATGATACCTTGCTTGATCTAAGCTAAGGAGAAATCTCAGCGGTTGATGGAGAACAAGATCTAAGGATAGATCGAGATCTAATGGCATGGAATGAATCATCTCTATACGGTTTGATCTTGTTAAGTCTAGATCTGTATACTGACACATGTAATGTTCTGTAAATATTATGATCTGGGTATAACTTAAGTTTGAAATAGCTGTAACTCATGAATGAATATTTACAGATGTATACGCTGGTTGACTATGATAAAAGCGCGCACAAACGTAGGTTAGATACATGTAAGTAGCGTATACCATATGAGCTATGATGTTTGAAGTTACATGTGGTTCTAGTTGTTGATGAGTTCTGATGACTGTTTACTGGTGTCAGAATTATGCATATTCAGTTTGGTTGTTTGTGTTTAGCTTCAGTGTTGATGGATAAGATCTATAATGGATCAGGATCATAATGACTTATCTTTATGTGATCTGATGGAATAGATCTGGTTGCTAACATATGTATTATCCTTGTATATGTAATGATCTGGGTATGTCTGAAGTCAGGAAGTGCAACGAAGTTATAAGTAAGTACTTGATGACATATATGTTGGTTCGCTTTGGTGAAGTTGCGTATACACGCTGGTTCGACTCTTCCAAGTAGCATACGCACTCTGATGCATGATTTTTGATGATACAGTTAGATCTGAACGTTGTTGCAAAGTTTTGTGTTCTGCTCTATGTTCTGGTGACTGTAGTTTGTTGACAGGGTTTCAATGATTCAGTATTGGGTGAATCAGAGATTGATGATGCTAGTGTTGATTGATTGTGTGCTTCAATGATATTGATGGGTCTAGTATGAAAATTGGATGAAATGTGGCCTTCAGATTATGGTGTTGTGCTTCAGGAGTATCTAGTTTGAAAATTTATGAAACGTGGTACCTGGAGGAAGAAAGAGAAGGTTGTAGTCTTCTGTAGGTCGGCACCTATGTACTGGTACATCAGCTAGTACAAGAGCTAAGGGGGTGGTAGCTCCCTTCCAATAGCAACTGGAAAACGAGTGAAGGTTGGAGCATTCAATAGGCCAGCACTACGTACTAGTAAAAGGATCGGCTAGTACAAGAGCTAAGGGGGTTGTAGCTCCCTTCTAGGAGAAGCTGGAGAACGAGAGAAGGTTGTAGCCTTCTACAGGTAGAAGCCTGTGTACTGGTATAAGACTGCACCAGTACAGAAATATTGTACAAATAAGTTTCTTATTAAAAAGAAGATTTAGACGACTTGCAGCGGGTGGTTTTCACCCACATTGTGTTTCCACCTTACATCATGGTGTTCATGTGTGCTTCTTGTGTGTGATGATCTGTTCTGTTTTACTGCACCTGTTTATTATTCATATGGTTAATAAAGTTCTGCTGCACTAACTAAAGATCAACAATTTAATGGATTAACTGAATCATAAGTTTACTGGATATACGCTAGTTGCATTAGACACAGTTGCGTATACATGCGGTTTGACTTATCTAAATTAGAGTATATGAATCTGAATACGGAAATGAAAAAGTTACATTGATGTGATAATACTGATTCACCCCCCCCTCTCAGTGTTATTTCCCCTGTATGGTAGTGGAGGTTGTCAATAAAGGTCCACAAACATCATGGTGGATCCTTTCAAGGATTGCATGTGCTTTGTTATCCCAATCATGGAATGTGGATTTTGTGTACTTCCCCAAAATACATCTTTTGCATACATCATGTTGCATAAGTGCTCCTTTGGGGAGGCTTGTGGTTATCTGCTGCATAATCTTCAGGGTTCTATGATGTAAATGGCCAAGTCTTTTGTGCCAAAGATCACCACGGCTCTTCACCTTCTCTGCCTTTGTGCTGAAAGCAACACAATCTTCCACATCTAGCTTATACAAGTTCTTCACACGAACCGTAATTTTCTTCACTGATCTCATGGCTATGTGTTTCAGGAATTCCTTTCCTTTGTTAAAGATCACACCATAACCAATGTCTTCCAAAACTACAACAGGTATGAGATTTTTGTTTAGGCTCCGAACGAACATGATATCCTTGAGCCTGAGAGGGGAGCGTGAATTCATCTGAAAGGTGATTGTAACAATCCCGGTTGGGATGTACCTTCTGTCGTCCCCCATATCAATTTTCATCTGAAAGTGTTTTTCCTCTAGGTCACTAAAAAAATCTCAACACCTTATCATGTGGAACGATGCACTTAAGTCCAAGTACCACACGGTCCCCATCATTGTGCTTATCATGCATGCAATGAGGGTAAATGCAAGCTCGAACTATGAAGCCAAGGCTTCACCTATTGCTCCTCCTGAGATCTTCTTGCTTGCCTTTTTGTGTGGACACTTCGTGGCATAGTTCCCGAATTCATGACAATGGAAGGATTTAATTTTGGACAAATATTTCTTCTTACCCCCTTGGCTGGACTCTGGTTTGGATTGGGATTCCTTCCTTTTCCCTTATTTTCCTTTCCGACCAATACAACATTTTCTTCCTCCTCGCCCTTGGATGAAGTCCCATCTCTGGTATTCTGCCTCATTTCTTCCTGTACTAAATCACACCATAAGCACTACCAATTCGATAGTCTCTCCCTCTCATTCACTGAATCTTAATAGCTGTCCCAACTATTGGGAAGGACGATAAGGGATAGGCTTACCAAGTCTTCTTTAGGGAAATTAACATCAACCTCGTCAAGTTCGTCACAACATTGTGTGAAGATACTATGGAATAATGTCATTCTTCTACTTATTGATACTTCAAGGTTTATTCTTGAGCACCAACTTACTATGATCACTAAATTATATCAGTGCTTTCCACATTGCGAACAAATTTTCTTTTCCATGGATATTTGAGAGTGTGATCCTGTACTCCCTCTAATATTATTCTCCTCGCCTTGGCTACACCTTTCTTCCACTTAACAAGTTTTTGGGCATCAAAATCCGGTGGTTTTGCAACTTCTGTCTTGATGTATCTAGCAATCCATTGTCATCCAATACCACCTCCATGCGATCCTTCCATGCAAAAAAAATAGAGGTTCCTTCCAAGGCATACTCTAGCCTTAATCCATTGAAGGCCATCTTCTCAGCTCTGAAAAGATCCTGCTGCACTGAACTCCAAATTTGAACCTCCTGAGAAACAACTTTGAAATTCATGTTCTAATGTGAATCTGACTCTAATACCATGTAGAAATTATGGTGTAGATTTGCAACTACTCATGAAGTTTTAATCAAAATCACAAGACACAAACCTACTCTACTGCTCTATGGAAGTTAATTCACAATTTAGAACAAAAAATTAGACATGCAATAAGAAATAACACACATGCACACAATATTTTTCTTGGGGAAAGAAATCTGCTAAAAACGCCAATACCTGGTTGCATTAACCTAATGAATATATATTTTTTACAATTTATTTTCTCAACTGAGAAAAACCTGCAAGTGCATAACCTATCTCTATGGTCACTGAGAAGCCCTGAACTAGACTTAGTCAATTTATACCTCTACTTGAGCTCCTATTTCCTTGCGTTGTTCCTTGAGAAATCAGGCCCCTATTATTTAGGAATTTCTCCAAAATGGATTACGCAATTACTTAGGTTGATCATATAACTGCCTGCAACACTTATACACTCAAGACTAGTCTAGAACTAATGTTACACAACCTTGGAATATCCACCACAACTGGGGAACTCGAATTCTCTGTATGCACTAGCTATTTTAGCTTGATTTGTCAATTAAATCGATGATCACTAATTTGAATAAAGTGTCACTGCACAACTGACCTTCCACTAGTTCCTCCAACAATTGGAACTAGCTTAAATTAAAACAGCTTGAGATAACTGACTTTGAATGCTACAAATTAGGAATCACACATGTTTAACTGAACTCTAACTCCTCCAACACAAATTTACTAAGTAAATTGGGTGACACAAGCCATGTCACACAAGTCAGCTGCATCCAAGTTTTTTGTTGATGTGGAAAATCAAATTTTCTCAATTTAATCAAAGAAAAATCAAATTGAGAATTTCGTGCTACATTTTTCAGCAAATCCACAAGACAAATATTAGTGCCACTATCCTCACCATCTAAATACTTCATTCTTCATTGAAATCTAAAAGGACACCTATGAAATTGCTATTTTCTTTTAACATTGTCTTATTCCACAATTTTAGTGGAAATGGCAAAAGTTTAACCTAAAGAGAGACAATCCTGATATTGTATGACCTTAAATCAATTTGGGTGTACAATGTTTGAATAAAAAATGTGAGGATTCATCAAATACCTCCTTAATTTTTGTCACTTCCTCCTCGCCCCTGAAAACAAAATCCATCAAACCTATGTGAGGGAATATGGAAAAAATATAACTAACCAAGGATACTTGACCATACTTCCCAACCTATTGTCTTAGAGTTCTCCTCCGCCATTATCCTTCCCCAAAATCTACCAACTATATATTTTCTTCTACTAGGGATCCAACTAAACATGATATCCTGTCCCACCATCAATTGCATTATTTTCATTCTTAGCTTTATATTCTTATTCTTTTCCCTAACGTCATGATTTATAGAAGTTGAAGACCTATTTCCATACTCTAGCTTTCCAACATATTATTCAAAGGAGAGACTCTCTCTTCTAAGATGTGGATACAATTTTAACTTCTTGAAAATATTTCTAAAGTGAATGCTACCTTTTCCACAAAGAAAATTTTCCTACTAGGTGAATATTTGGGGAAGTCTCATGTAGGTTTACCAATGATAGAAACTTAAAGATCAACTTGAATGCTAGATTTATACCTTGCGTATGCCAATGATGCAAAGTATCCTTCATGTGGATCATGTCATACGTTCATTGTGTTGACATAACTATGTGTTTGTATGGCTTAACTAGTCCATCCATCTACTAGAGTTCATTAGCAAGGAAGGCAGTTCCCCAAATATATGATTCCTTGCATGGTTGAGGGGGGGGGGTGCGGGTGTAGTGGTGGGTAGCATGGAATGACATGCCTATAAGGCCTTCGTTCTAGAAATGATACCCTTGTGATGTCTTCAATTATCAATAGCCAGGTACAAGGTCCTTTAAGGAGACAAGAATGTAGGAGAAGGTTTGTGCCTCATCTAATACACAATATTGTATCTAAAAAAATATATGTCACATGGGTCCTCCACATAGCCTAAATTTTCCTCCTTGTCTATCTTTCTTCACCATTTATGTGTAGACTAGTGAACCTCACCGTTAGGATTCAAAAAAAGAATTTATTGTGACAAAATTATGTAAAATAACTAGCAAAATTGGCCAATGGGAATGTAGATTTATATTCTTGAAGAGTAGAATTATAAAATGATAACATAGAAATGTTAGGTATATTACAATATAAAGGGATTTTAAAATATTAACTTAGATACTTCAATTAACTTAATAGAATAATGTCACATACCGAGTCCCTTAATGCCTAATTAAGGATATAGGGTATATAGAGCTGACCTCCAAGGTTAATTTATGGAGACAGGGTTGTCAAATTCCTGCTTCCTTAACCATATTAAACTTTTTTGAGACCACCACCATTAATATCCTTCCAACATTATAAATTTCATCCAAATCTGAACTTTAGACACAAAGTTATGCTTATTAATTTGCAAGTCTATTTCTAGGTGCCACGCTAACATCCATAACATTACCACATGCTATACATGTGGGGGTCCTTTTTCCCACATGTCACCATCATACAACACCATGCCACATCATCTCACCACATTGACTTTCCATGTTGGCATGCCATGTCAAGGAGATATCAAGTTCCATCAATATTGAGAGGAAAACCCAATAATCGGTATCTCGATCTCTGGATATATCGAAAGTTGATATCTTCATAAATTGATACCCTACATCCCAATATTCTAACACCCAATACCTGATCATTAAAAAAATTGATAAACCAATAGTTACTTGATGGGAAATTCTCTATCAGTTAACAAAAGTTCCTATTAATCGAATCATTGGGGAAAGACTAAAAGAATCTTGAACAACTCTCACTCAATTTGACAATGGGTCATAAAATATCACAACTCCAATTTTTTTCGTCAACTGGAATTTTATCCACTGGGCCATTGAGCCATCAAGCCTTCGACCATTGAGAAAAAACAAAAATTTCACTTCATGACACTTTCCTGATCTGATTAATGAAAACCAACCAACAATAATCGTGTCCATTAATCAATATACATTTGGGATCTATTAGTATCGAGGGTTTGTAATATAGTTGTTAAATGTATTATTGACACCCAATCAACAACCTTACATACCATCTATTTGAACTTAGCTTTGTTTAGCTAAGCTCTTTGTCATGACCTGTAATAACCTCAGGTTAAAAGTTCACGTAATAAAGTTAATAAAGGAAAAAATAAGACCAAGGTCATGGGACACGTATTTGAAGTTGAATGTTGGGCAAAGTATCCTTGTGGGAGTCACTTGTTTTTTATTATGGATAAAGGGAAATTGGCAAAGGCATTGGAAAAGGATTTGAAAAGGAAAAAAGGAATTATCAACATTTTATTGATGAAAATAAAGGAAATTAGGAGAAAAGGAAGGTAAAAGGTCATATGTTGCATGTGAGGAGGAAATTGAAGGAAAAATTAAGAAATTATAGGTATCAATAATAAAAAGGCATTAGAGAATCAGTTTGGGGCCTTTTTTTGTTGAGTTTTGGAATTGTTTACAGAGAGGAAAAATAGCACCAAGAGGAGAAGGAAAGAAAGCAAGCAAAGGAAGGACAAGGAAAGCAAAGGAAGGACAAGAAAACAAAGGAGAGCAAGGATCAAGCAAGGAAAAGTTGGATCAAGCAACTTCAACGGGAATAATTTCAGGTAATAGGTTTCATGTATGATTTCCTAGCTAGTTTTGGCATGCATGGTACATGCATGTGTGTATTTGGTTTATTTGTTGTCATTGGCATGGGTTTTTCCAAGGTTGACAGTGGTTTCAACCTTGCCTTTCCATTTCCAGGTAACCATGGTGTGATGGGATCCATTCTTGGTTAAGCTTTGGATTTCCAAAAGGTTTTGAATTTGGGTGACGTGGTCTCAAGAAAATCCCAAGTGTTGGGGGTGGAGATGGTTTTCTTTGGGAAGCTCTCAACAAGTGGGTGGAGACAGGAAAATTCCTCAAGGGATGGTGAAGGAATTCTGAGGCCTCCAAGCTTGGTTTGGTTTTTTGATCTCGAGACTGGATTAAGTGAGATCATGTTAGGGTGAGGGTGGAGGTGGTTTCACCTTTGTATTCCCTTGGTTGTTTATGGATTGGTTTATCCCATGACATCCCACAATCATGATTTGAATATGGCACGGAGGTGATTGGCTAAAAGAAAGATTTGGTTCAACCTAATCTATGGTCGGGTGGTACGTGGAAGTCCCTCACTTGGTTGGATTTTTCATATGTTAATAAGAGCTAATTTCCACTTGTATTTTATGATTAAATGTACTTGTTATGATGTGCGTTTGATGGTTATGTTCTATACTTGTTATTATTTTGGTTATATGTTAGTTATAAGCATGGATAAATAATAATCATGGCTCTTATCATGTTTGTTTGGCAAATGAATGGTTATTGAATGCATGACCTAGTACATGTTATGGTATCTATTGTGAGAGGGCATTAGACCTTCTTGGTGATTCTCAGATAAGTTTCATATCTCTTTGTTTAGATATGCATTCATGACATGTAGATTTCATGTTCACTATGTGTTTGACGAAATGATTATCATGGTTGGTATTTGTTACGTCAAGTCCTTATCTAATTTTTTGAGTTAAAACCTTTTTCCTGTTGTCATTTATCATTTCTGAAAGTTCTTTCAAGTTATGGGAAGAGGTCTATATCTTAGCCCTGAAAAAATGTCTCAGATCTCAAGGTTGCATGCACAAAACTGGGTCATTTAGACTGCAGTTGTTGGGAAGCAGGGTTATCCATTTAACTGGAGGCTTATAGTCATTGGATTTCCTTGTTGTGCAAGAGATCGAGGCTCTAGAGCACTGAAAAGGAAATTTTTCTCAAGGTATGGGCACCTGGAGTGGTTTTTTAGCTCCTAGGGATCATTTAGCACCTGAGGTAAGTTAGTAAAGTTTCAAGCTTTCGATTCCACTTCCTTAATTGTACTTATGAGGTTGAGTCATGTCATAGTAGCCCTCCGCTCATGTTTACCCCGACAAGCTAGTGAAAGTGGGTAAATGTGGGAGGTGGCGTTACATGACCCCCTTTAGACCATATAACTAAGGGCTACAACCACATCCTTCAATCCTTAAATTTCCAAACTTCATGATAATAATCTTGAAATTCTTAAACTTCTGCTAAGATCCCAAGTTGGCTTAAGAGGACTAAAATAAACCTTGATATAACATAAACCTTTCCCAAAGATTTTTTAATGGCTCAAAAATATTTTCCAGCCTATGGAAGACTCCTAAACATTGCCTTCAACATGACATCTCCACAATGGAAATACATAAAATGGCTAATGGCCATATTGTCAAGAACTAGAGAAAATGAGGCAAGACAAGAAAATAGTAGAAATGACCTTAAGTCAATCTCTTAACTCATTATAGTGATCCCAAGATATGAATTTATAGTACATCAGTTGAATCATTCTAAATCTAGATCCACTAACAACCCATCAATGGACCATGACAACACCTCATTAAATATAAGTTTTGCAACTCATACCACAATAATCTTGAATTTTATGTTTTTCTAGAGACTCATAATATAACATAACCTCCTTAATTGCAAGTTGGAATAATTATACAAATAAATTTTATCATCTTCAATCTAAAACTATTAAACTGAGCTTTGAGGGAGACATGCATGAAAAATTTCCAATTCATCTGGAAGTGAACAACTGCCATGTTTGCACATCCCCATTCTTTATTATTGTCATTCATTTTGAGGAGACTAGTTACTGTGCTAGAATTCCCAAATGTTGATGGAATTTTTTATTGACTAACAAGACTTTGAAACTTGAAGCTTGACTATCATCCTTGACGTTTGATATTCCTCCCTATCAAGTGCAAGGTGAGAAGTTTGTTGAAAGGATCCAAGTTATAGCTTTAGATTCTTTATGTGAATGATTTGTTGATTGACTACTAACCATCTTCACTTCATTTGGTGGTTTTTCTGGTTGAGCACTAACCATATTCCATTGATGCTAGTGGTTTATAGTTGACCACTAACCATATTCCATTGATACCAGTGGTTTATGGTTTACCAATAACCATTTTGTCTTGAGAAATGCGGTGGTTTTGGATGACCACTAACCAATTTTATTTGAATAATATGGTGGTTTCTAGTTTACCAATAAGAATCTTCACTTGAAAAATGTGGTGACTTCTACTTTACCACTAACCATGTTCACTTCATCAAGTTATTGCTCACCTTAAACTTGTAAGAGAGTTTCTTTTTATCATTGTGCTCCCCACTTTGAAGTGTGGAGAGTAACATATTTTACTTTACAAAACATAAAAAGGTCATGACCAAAATCACCTGAAATAATTGTTTTATAGTTTTTTTCTTTTTCCATTTCTTTAATTTTTTGTGTCTTGACTAGGCAGTAAGACTTGTGCAAACTTCTTTACTTGTAGATTCCATCTCCAAGAATTTATTCATCCATTGTGAACTATCTTTTTAACTTTCTCCTTTTCTAATAGGTGATTTCTCTTCCTGCAATGAAGACAAATATGGAGATCAAAACACTAACTCTCATTGTGACCAACTCTTTGACAATGTTGGTTCTTACTACAAAAATTTTGGACATATTTAAGAAATATTGCACTCACAAATTGAAGTATTTTTGAGTAATCTAGAATTTGAAAGTTGTTTCCTTTGCCCTATCCCAATCATTGTCAATTTCTATTGAAGATAACTCTTCCAAATCTTTGAAAAAAATCCTAGAAATAGCATTTGTTTGTTCTTTTGCTTCTTGTATTTTGCTTTTACTACTATTATTTCTATCTTTTTGTGCTTGTGACTCATCTTCAATCATTGTTTCCTTCGTTAATTTACTGCATGATTCCATATTCATTAGGTCTTTTGTATCATAATGAGCATCTATTTTTTTTATTATGTCTTGTGGGTCACAAGGTGCATCATCCTTTTGCAATATTTCATTTGTTTTACATGTTACATCAAAATGTTGGATAATATCCTATGTATAATATGTTGCTTCAATCTTCTCTAGTAGCTTCTTTGTGGCACAACTTACATCAAACATTTGTATCAGTCCATTTGTATCACAAATTGCATTGGCTTTTTGGATGAGATCTTCTATGTCACAAACTGCATCAAACTTAGTTGTAGATGTTGCATCAAGCATGTCATCAATTTGATCTTTTCTCTTCTCTTAATTTTCTTTGAAGTACACCAATCAATTCATCCTTCATATCTATTTGACTTTGAATATCATTCATTGAATGTACTTTATCAACCATGTGATCAATTATGTTTTTTCTTTTATGTAAATTCCACTCAAGTGCTTTAATTTAATTTTGTAATTCATGTTGGACTCTTGCAAATTCTTCATTTCCTGAAAGGCATTTTGTAAATGTTTTCTTGTGTTACCCAAAGTTTCTCATGGACACTTGTCACACTCACTTTTAATTTCTTGTTTGATTATATTCTTATGTGTCATGATTGCTTGAATTTATGTCACTTTAGGGTATCAGGTAGTATCATTCATGCACCTTAAAGTGCAATTTTGACAATGTTGGACTTATGTGACCTCCTTATTCAATTTCATGCAGGTTATAGTTGATTTTTGACTTTGAAAAATACCTTGTTTCCTTGAAATATTTGACATAAATGTACATAAGAACAATTATCCTTGGACCCCCTTATTACATTTGGGGGTGATATAGGATAAGCCTACCACAAAACAATTTTATGATTTAAAAATGAAGTACATGAAGTCTCCAACTAGACTTCCTTTTTGAAAATGAATATAAACATGTATAAACTTTTTTAGAACATATGACAATTCTATCAACCACTAAATTGAATACAACTATCAAGGCATTGAAAAAAAAAATTATGCTTAGTTCCCAAGTCCCCTTAAAAAAAACAAGTTTTCCTTTCAAATTTCCATAATGTAATACTTAAATTAATTGAAAACCATTCAACCCAAATTTCAATACCTTGTTTTATGGCATCCTTTGCTTTTTCTTCTCACTTGTTTTATTGTAAATATATTAAATATCTAAAATATTTTGAATCATATATTAACCAACGCAACATAAAAATGTGTGTGCCTTCTTATTTTCATGGTTTGTTCAATATTTGTTGGAGATATTCTTGAAAATGTTGTGATTTACTTCTCATGTTTTTAACTCCATCTAAGATTTTTCTTGCTTAGTTCTGATCACCATAATCAGGCTTTTAGACTTCACCGCTCAAGGATTTAGGGATCAACAAATCTAAAATCAGCAAAACATAAAACAAGAGTATCTCTACCAAGATCTCTAACTTTTGTACATGATAGTCTTTGTTTCTAGCTGAAGACACACAAAGGTTTATGGATGGATGAATTAGATCATTGGAGCTTGATCACTAGATGTCTTAACATAAAACATTGAGGTCAAATTCTATGTGTGAAATTAGATTCAAATTCATACAGATTAGAGATAAATCGTTGTGCATAGGGCTTGTATGTGTTTTGTTGGTGTAGAAAAAAAAATCCTAAGATAAAATCTCGTACTCATCATTTGTCCTCTCAAGAAATATGAGAATCATTGTTTCTCTATCAATTGGATGCCAATGCATTTGATCAATCAACGAGGATAATGTTTCAATGGATGTGTGGCTTTCTCTTTGTGTACATGTTTTTTGTAACTTCCAAAATTCTAGGTCACAATTCTTGTAATTGTGGCTTGTTCCTCATCAAATGGAGGGTAGGTTGTATCCACAAACACTTTTGGCATAGGTTGAAACTCGAGATAAGGTTCATATCATACTCTAAAATATGAGTACAAGGATCTCTCTGGAAGGATTGATGATATTAAGTGGTCTACCAATGAACAATAGATCATTGGATTTGGAGACCCTAAAATAAAATTAATTATTCAAGATTTCATTTGGGACTCTAGTGGTAGGATCACTAATTCAAAGTAACTACAATGATTTTAGACATGGGATGAAGGTCACATGTTCAATCCACATAGTCCTAAAACACTTAAATGTGGTCTCTCTTGGGAAAATATCATACTCATAGAGGAAGAGGCCGGTATTTACTTCTCCAAAAATTAAAAAATTTTGGGTATTTTGGACAGACTGTAAGTTTGCAAAAAGTATTTAGGAAGTTTTAACAAGAAAATCATTCAAATTTTCCCATCTATTATCTCATAGTTTTGTTTGTATTCTAGATGTATGCAAGATTCTTTTATATATAGAGAGAATGTACCTGATATGATTCTCATTTGTTGGTCCATGGGAATAATGATTAAAGTGATTTCAAAAAGTGGTAAGGTACGTCTAAAAGTGACGGTACATCACACAAGTTTATTTTATTTTATTTTGAAAGAGTAAAATAGATGGCAACGAGAAAAGAAAAATCGGATTGCTATAAGCAAATTAATTTTACTCTTTTCCAAATTATTTAATGAAAATACCCAACTTATAGTAAAACAATCTTGATAAACTCAAATGCCTTCACATTTTTTTATTAGATCAATGTCCAAAATCATTCAATGCAAAAATCAGAACGTATTCAATGTCTTTTCCATATGGGATTTATGGATCCTTACAAAATACAATCAAAACTATAGATTTGGTCTAATATATTGTTGAATCAATGCCAATGTAATTCAACAACTTGCACTTGCCTCCTTTGGCTTTTATAATTTTGATCCATTCTAATTTTCCAAGCCTTGTAGAGAGATGTATTTGAATAAGACACTTGAACTGGATAAATTTATTACACTTGAGGTTTGAAGAAGTGTGGATTTGATAATTGATTTGAAATAGAAGATTGAATTATCAATCAAATCTCATTCATATTAACTAGGTCTCATCTATAATAGACAAATTGAATTTATGGTATTCTATGCCTTCTTGAAGATTATTTGATCCTCTAGTAATTTAGGTTTCATTCACCATATCAAAGTAATGGCTCTTTTAACCATAGATACAATTCAATATTAAGAATTGGAGAAAGAAAGATAAGACGTGAAAATGGTAGAAAAATCCTTAAGTTATTCTCTTAACTCATTGTATTGACCTTATGATGTGAATTTTTAGTACATAAATTGGACCATTCTTGATCTAGATCTTATTGACAACTATTCGGTGGATCACGAGGAAACCTCATCAAATATAGGGTTTACAACTCATACCAAGGTGGTCTCAAGCTTTATGATTTTCAAGGGATGCACAGTATAACATTCTTCTCAACTTGGTCCAATTAAGATGAAATACTCTCACTCCTTTGGACTGCAAACTACCAACATCACACTTTCAACTTACACTTTCACAAATAGAGGGCCAACATTCTAGCTTACCTCTATGGGACATAATATCTCCCATCATTGAAGAGATATCAAATATTTTGTAGCACACCCCCTCCTAATCCTCATCATAACATAACTTAAGAGGAGGTGGTTACTATGCTGACCTAATATCCAAGGTGTCATTATGGAAATGGTGTAGTGTCCTATCTAGGGTGCTAGACTAGGCTATATTTATTATCGACCAGGGTGCGTACACTTAGAGGCGTGCGCCTAAAGCATATAGACATAAAGGATCATTATCTAAGTCTAATCTTCCTAATTACAATGCTATTATTCGATTCATTATCAAACTAAAACACACTATGTATTACTAGCAATCAAGATTCAATTCATTTAACAAACCAAAACGCTGTGTATCACTGCAATCAAGATTTTAGTCCCCTTACAGAGACATCATACATAAAACCTCTGTTCAGCGAATACTCAACATTCATTAATAGTCATGCAAGATAAAATATATGGAAATCATAAGCATAGAGTTCATGACAATGCTCTACAAGATAACAAGGGATCAAATCCCTTACAGGATATGATTCACGATCGAAGTGATAATCTATTCAAGCGCATTCACAAACATATAAGCATATCATAAACATAAATCGATTTGAATAACTGTGCATATTAATACCCTAACTGTAAATGAAATAAAACACAGTAAGTATACCACGTTACGCAGGGCCCGTCCGCGTTCTAGGTATACTGAACTGTGATCCAACGATTACCAAATCAACACAGCGAAATCGTGACTGTAATGCAAGTCTTTGATATTAAAATCGAAACTCTGTTTTTGAAACAATGATAATGATAATCACAATACAACCGGTTCAGAACTATATTTACATATGGTTTTACATCCCTTGAAAACGGATGTACATTCATGAGCGGATTTTGCCACTTTTACCACATCACGATTTTTGAAAATGTTTCTATCCTAACTGATTTAAAAAAAGGAAACAAAACTTAAATCAATTTGGACTGCGTGTTGTTGCTGCCTTTGTTGCCAACATGCCATAGTTGACCTTCGTTGACCGCGCATGTAGGAGGGTCGATTCTGCTGCGGGATAGGTGTTTGTCCATGCTTGGACATTCCGCTTTTCATCCCTACCCTTCGCTCTAGCCTGGCTGTCATGCCACATGTCAAACAATAAACCAATTACAGGATGTTGGAACTTCCTGCAGTCATTTTGCCAAAAATTCCTAATTCATTAACATAAAACCCTTAAATCAATTTCAATGCAATTTAATAACTATAAGACTATTAACTAATCAATTTCCAAGGGATCTGAGAGAT
>APFE030078570.1:0-10150 GCA_000404065.3 Pinus taeda | reverse complement strand
CCCCTTTAATGAGTGCTTGTGATATCAATATGTATTCTTCGAGTATTTTTGAAGTGATCCTTTATTCATCTTCATATTTTATGCTCTTTGTCTTCATCTTAAGTTTTCTATGATATTTGGTCTTTTTCATTATTCAGCCTTGATATTCTTCAATTCCCATCTTGTACCCGCAAAAACATAAACAATTTCAGTTTACCTACATCATTACCAATTATCATCTTGGGTTTTCTTTGGATTACCAGTAATTGCATCTTGAGTTTTATTTGGCTAACCTATAACTATTACACCTACGGGATTTTGTGGATGACCCTCAACCATCACATCTCAAGGTTTTACATCGGCTTACCCTTAACTATTATAACCCTCAAGTGGCTTTTTCTTACCGCAAACAATACATCACATCAAATGGATTTTCTTTTACGACAAACATTAGTGGTTTTGGATGACCACAAACCATCAAATGGTTTCATATTACCACAAAAGATTACATTGTCAAGACAAGTGGTTTTAGATTACTACAAACCTTTCACTAAATAATGGTTTTTAGAGAACCACAAATTTTTCAATAGGGATGGACTTGCCTCATTAGATTTAGATTAACATTGACGCATGTACATTCAATTGAAATTTTTATTTAGGTCATCTATCACTTATACAAGCATTGGATCAAGATAATTTTCTTTCCATCATCCAAAAACATCAAGAACCATTAAGCTTTTTAGAGATTAAATTTTCATGGATACACTTCTTTTCATGAACATACAAAACTATTATTCTTACCTTGCTTCTCTAGTTTCTTCTTCATTCACACGTGTTCACCATCTTTCTTTCTTCTTTATGTCTTGATCATTCATTTTCCCATGGCATTCCTTTTGTTACTACATCATTATATTTGTCATCATCTTCTTTCATCCTATCATTACTTTTGCTACTACACTTCATCATTCATTTTCTTTATTTAACTATCATCTTATTTTGTCATGTCATCTGCTTCTTCATGTCTCTTCATTACTCTTCTTTGGCTATCATATTCTATTTTCATGGATTCATCCATTTTTTCATCATTCTTCGTTGGATACATCATTCATGAAGTCTTCTTCTTTCATTTACACTTGCAACAAATTTTTCATTCATTTGGAAATGCATCTTCTTCTTAATCCTTCATCTATATGTTTCACTGCAATCATTACATTAAATTGATTATTACACAATCTTTCTGCTTCTTCCCGCAAACAATTGATCATTCGTGTCAATATAAAAAGAATTCAATCTACTAAGATACATGAGTGACATCTAATGTACTCACCAATTCTCTAAGAATCCTTTTCACCCACATGGTTCATCAACATGTTAAAATTTCTTAATCATAATTTGATCCCAACCTTCTCAAATTATAATATTACTCCATCTGACATTCATTCCTTAATCAAGACTCAAGTTCTTTTATTGCACATAAAGATAGCATACAAGTACACTTTCCACCTTCATAACTACTTAGTGGTTCATTCCACAACTTGATGTTGCATCCTCTCTATGCATAAGAGCATACATGCTACATAATTACATGTGCTACCACAATAATGCATGTAGGCTTGAATCAACGGTGCTTAAGAAATACCTAGGGAAATCCACTTTCTTATGGCTAGACTTTTACAGCTTGGACCAACTCTTTGGAATATTGGGTATAATCAATCATGCAACCCTCTTCTTTTCTATTTTCAATCAAATAAATAAATAACTTTAATTTTCACTTGACTTTAATTCAGTCTAAATTTGATTGGACTTGTCAATTTTAACTCTACTTTATGATGACTCTTTATTTAAACCACTCTTAGAAAATAATTTAAAACAAATTATATATTATAAAATATCCATAAGAGGAATCCACATAAACCATGAAAAACTCTGCATTTCACTACAAGTCTTGAAATGTATAATACATTACTCTCTTCGATATAGAGTCCCATAATTTTTTTCAACAACATTTAAAACATTACCAAATTCTAAAGATGACTTATGAAAATTGCTTATTTCATTCTTCTTTTGTCTCTTTTTCTTTCATTCTTTCCAATTTTTCTCTCATCTAACTTCTCCATTGCTATTTTCTTTAGCGTGAAGGAGAGAGTAATGGCTCCCTTATCTGTGATTGCCTCCTCTTTTTTATGAGTTCCTTTCCATTTAATTTAAGAATAATGGCTCCTCTATTTGTGAGTGCCTCCTCTTTTCTATGAGTTCCTTCCCATTTAATTTACAAATTTTCTTTTAACAAACTAACAATTTGTTAATCAAAGAGAAAGGAATAACACTCAAATATGACTATTGCTACAACTGCAAAGAAATACAAAACAATAAATATGAATTGCAAAACCAATGCCAAGTCCATTGAATGGTTTTGCATTTATCATTTAAATCTTTATCAAAATCATTGTTGAACTGATACTTAAAGGTGTTGGAGAAGATCAATTTGTTTTCAAAACTTTTTCTCACTCCTCTTTTCGAATTGTAGAGGCACCAATTGTGTTGAATTTTGTCTATGTTTTGAATGTCGATGGTGAGTCTTGCATATTTCTTGGAAATGAGTATATAATTTGGGATAATTGATCATAGTTCCACATAGTGGCTACTCGTCCAATAGGATGGTTCCTGGTTAGGGCTATTAAGCTCATAATATTAGGATCTTCAGTATTAACTATGGTGACTACATCTCCTTAATCCACTCACATTCACAGTTGAATGCCAAAGAAAGTTTACAACTACTTCCAAACAACTCTTGCACACTGCTCAAATGCTGGACAATGGTTTTCCATGTTCTTGCATTCACGACCTTCCTTGCGAGTAGTGATGACTTCTTATTTATTTTTTCGAAGGTTTTGTGCAAAATATGTTGTTCTCTTTCTACAAACCCTCAATCCACAACACCCTTGGTTCATAGCAATCTCTCAAGTCTTTCACCAGCTTCCTCTATTACTCCTTACCAATGCTCTAATACCATTGTTGGCTTTAATAGCCCACAACAAACACATGAAAAAAATTACACAAAAAAATATGAAGGAACAAAGGGATCAAGAAAACCCTCTAAGGGGAAAATGTAGGTTTTAACCCCGTACAGAAATTACCTGCATACGAATTCTAAGTCACAGGAAAAATAAAAATGCGAGAGCATAACACATAAAACACATATACACAGAGATTTCCCACTGGATCCCAAAACCGAGACTACCAACTTGATTTTTCATTATGTTCCTTTCAATGGTTAAATACATATTTTATACATGCTGAAGCATCCAATCATGGGACCGAAAAAACGCATCGCGTCCCAAACCATGGACCGAAAACCATCTGCGTCCAAAAAACATGTGCGAAAATCATAGGCACAAAAACCATAGGTGGGTCCGCCAACCTAAATAGGGTCCAAAAAAATTTTCCGGGACGCTGCCCTGGACCCCATAAAGTGGGGTTATGGGTACCCCTCAAACCTCCTGTTAACTATGTGGAAAGAATATAACACAACCCAACAGAAAATCTATTAAATTATATCATTCCCCTAATATTAATTTAGTGTACAAATAGTCCCTTATATAACTATAGGTGATCATTTCAACCAACTCTATAAATATCTCAATAACTTCCCTCATTTAGTAGAAAATCTATTAAATTATGTCATTCCCCAATATTAATTTAGTGTACAAATAGTTCCTTATATAACTACAAGTGACCATAAAACTTATTAATTTTGTGTACAAATAGTACCTTATATAACAATGGGTGACCATAAAAACTTATTTAATTCAACTAAGTCCATAACTATTTCCACAACTTCCCTCATTTCGTGTAAACTTTTAAAATTAGCAGATAGTATAGCACATTACAAATTCATCATATTAATTTATCAAACATCACACCTATAAACTGTTCCTTCAACATAAATGTTTTTTCTTTGTTTTTTTAATAATTCGGGCAATAGCATTAGCATTACTTTAATGAAAAATTATTTACAAGATTAGCTATGCTTACCGACCTACTTCATGAGAAATCAGACCAATAACATAATAATAATACTTTCTTCCCTATAAACAATTTAAACTTGAACTAAAAACTTAAAAAATAAGAAACTTTTTTTTATGGTTTAACTGATACTCGGACCAATAACATAATAATAATACTTTCTTCCCTATAAACAATTTCAACTTGAAATAAAAACTTGAAAAATAAGAAACTTCTTTTTATGGTTTAACTAATTGCTATCAAACCTATTGCTATTTTTATTTACAACTAGAGTCTGTTGTACTTTAGAGAACAAAAACAACTAAAGAAAACATTTATTTATATAGAAATTCAACTTGAATGGTATTAGGGAAAGCGTCTTCCTCTTCAGAAGACATGAACTCTTGAGAGGTTTAGAGAAATAATAGATAACTAAATTCAATTTAAGTGTTTTTGAGAGGTTTAGAGAAATAAATCGATTTGAATAATTCAAATCAATCCTTTACTAGTGAAACTAATATAATTCATTTTCGCTGCATATTTAATCAAAATTTACAGGATTGAATGAAACCATATTGCTGGGTACGTCAAGGAAGAGATATGCCTTCAAAAAATAGAATTGTGTAGAGGTTAAATGTCAAGAATGATGCACATTAAAATCACATCGTTCTGTAGAATAATGAAATTGAGAAACATAATATCACATTCTTCGGTCATATAATGAAATTGTAAAACCTCTTTAAGTTGAATTCGCAACCAAAACTTCATTACAAAATCACCTGGGCATTATGTTGCAGGTCCCACATCACAACCTTTACATCAGTAAAATGGGTGAACAATATATGGCCTCCTCCCATTTCATTGTTTTCCCAATTTATGCACCTGCACATTGGTCATTTTATTCTAGGGCGTCTGCTCATTTCATTGTTTTGGCCATCGTGATAACTTCAGCACTACACAATTATGTTCCTTTCAAGAACTTCAGACTGATTCGGTAAAAGGTGATTAACAAACGTGTCTAACACTGCTTCAGACGGTGAGGGGCTACTAGAGCCCAAATTGAGTTTAAGAGACGTTGTTCTTTCTCTCATTTGGACTTCATGCTCGCTATCCATCAATAACATCACTCCATTGCCAATTTCCTTCCTGCTCATCCATTTATCCTAGGTTGGTCGATCGATCATGGCAGCAACCTAGAGGTGATTAACCAACATTTTGGCATTGTAATGTTGATCTCCTCTAATGGTCCATGCCAAGATAAGAATGCCCTGGATGATGCTTTCGACAATGGAATTCCAGCCACAGTGCAAGAGAAATCCTCCTGTGGAGGGATGAGAGAGTATGAGCAGCTGAGGCGCCCAACCATGAACTATCAAACCCAATCCCTTGATTTGACCTTCGAAGCCCTCTGGAATCACGTACTCTCCTCCTCTGCCATTACTACCCTGATGATCATGAGGATGATGATCAAGATGAGGAGGAGGAGGACAACGATGGTTCTGTAAAACCCAAATGAATGGCTTCTGGGCAACTTCCAATCCAAGAGCGAGCTCTGTCATCTCTTCATTGGAGGGATCGACTATGCTGCCGAAAGAAACATAGAGAACTGATGCAAGTGCCTTGGAATTCAACCATTCTAGACATCGGTCTTCATCGATACTGCTCTTCCTGTTGCGGATGGCACTATCATGCGTTATAGTAGTACATGGTTCTGACTGATTCCAGAAAGAAGAGAAGGGCAGAAAAGGCCCTGCTGCCCAGATGGGCTTCTCTATCTCCTTTTCTGTGTATTCGATGAACGGAAACTCCAGCTCCCAACATGTGTTGACCAAAATTCCCATGTAGTCTTCAACCCCGTTCATCCACGGCAGGGATTGGGACCTCAAACTAGGAGGAGGCGGCGGAGGCGGAGGCATTCGTTCAGAAACGTTTTGATACTTTCACCACAAACTTAATGAAACGTCAGCGTTGGGCGAATGTAACACAAAAACCATGGTGGAAACCCAACAATGGTTCTGTCATCATTTCATTTCAAAAATTTGAGCGCGCCTTGAAATTCAAATTTCAAAGTTTGGAGGGTTTTCAAAATTCAAGTAAGCGTCTCATTAATGCACACAATGTATTTCTTAACTCGTCGTATATGTATCGTATACAAAGGTGCATCCTGCTCAAAACTCAAATCTGAAATTTGAAATAGAGGGACTGTTGCCGCAAAAAATATCTAGGCGATGTGCATTAATGGGAGTCAGAGCTACGAAGCTGCCCAGAAACAGAGTTGAGCCGAGAAAGTGTTGGAAGCCAGAAAAATGTTTGACTATTGCACGGAGGTTGCCAGATGCTGTCAAATCTTCCTATGGTTGCCATCCATACCATGCATGCATGTTGGTGAATCCGGAGTTGTAGCAGGTACTGTAAGGGTGCATTAATGGATCTATAGAGTTGGAAATAGGCATTGCCATATGACCTCAGAGTGCTTTCCATGCATTTAACAGCGTTTGATTTTTTAACGCATAACTAATAAATGTGATTGATTCTACATGACAATTATCTTTAGAGCTTACGTGGCCCCAACCACGTGCAGTGTCGGATCCAAGCGCATAGACCATCACAGAAAGATTTCAAAGTGGATGGGCCCCACCACATGAATTGATTAGGTCCACGCGCATATAGCCATCATATGTTGTGTTTGAAGAGGAGTGTTTTCTTTGTATCAACTATGTTCAGAGTCTGCGTGGGCCCAACCACGTGAAGTATCAGATCCACGCACATATAACAATGACAGAATATTCTCTGAGTGGCTCAGCCCCACCACGTGAATTAATATGGTCAACGGTCAAAGATTATGTATGAGTGCATCTGCCCTACACATGCATCAGGTACAGGCCCATATTAATATGGCGAGTGCTATTTGTGCGACTATAGCATTATAAATGCTCTCTTAACAGAGTCTAAGGACAGCCTTGGGAGACGGGTTCTGACATCGGCTATGTTCTCCGGCTAAAAGATTCCGATTGCATAGTGATGGAGATATGCGATGTATGTTGATGGCCATCGAAATGAGCGGCATATGATACATGGCATGTCGTGTATCCTATGCTATCCATTCCCATACATTGCCACCAAATTTTGAATTGTATAATGGCGCTCAGATTGGAATTTTGAATCTCAGAACCCGCGCTGCCATATTTTGTTAAACTTGAATCTCAGAACCCGCGCTGCCATAGTTTCTTTGCTCAGTGCCCAGTGAGTTTGAGAGATGGAGTAAGATCCAACACTTCTATCAGTCGTTGGGTAACATGGAAGGCCCTGCTGAGGAGCTCATCCACGATCTTCATCGGCAACCCAATGTAACGCCCATCTCCTGCATCGTGGCCGACACTTACCTCGCATGGCCAGTGCCTCTAGCTAAGAAGCTCAGTCTGCTATCCATTTCTTTCTGGACGCAGAGTATCTCAATGTTTTCCATCCTTTACCATTCCGAATTAGGTGATCATTTCCTTTCTGCAAGAAACTTTCTATTGTCCACCCATCATTTCTATTTTCTTCTAAATATTGTATTGATTTGTTCTTCCCGTTGCTGTGCAGTCCACTGTAAGGTGGGATCGGTAGTTCACGCTCCAGGTGGAGTCTCCATACAGGCCGCAGATCTTGTGTCGTTTTTTAAAGACCCTGCAAACACGAGAGCTATTGTTCAGTCTTTAGAAAGAGCCAGAGAAGCAGATTGGGTAGTAGCCAATTCCTTCCAAGCGTTAGAAGGCGATGTAGTGGAGGCTCTGTCAGAGAAATTGCAGGTATACTGTGTTGGTCCATTGCTGCCTTCGGCGTACCTCGATCGTTCAGATTCTCGCGACTCTATTTTGGGGACCAGCTCGCGGGTAGAAATTGACTGCACAAAGTGGCTGGACGACCAGCTTCCTAAGTCGGTGATATACGTTTAGTTTGGCAGTTTAATCACCGTGTCGGCAAGGCAGGTAGAGGAAATAGCAATGGGTTTGAAGGAGAGCGGTTACTGTTTTATGTGGGTGCTCCGACATCCCGGCCCGGAGGCCACCGAAGTCTCAGCCATGCTGCCGGACGGCTTTCTGAAGGAAACAAAAGAGCGAGGACTGATTGTTCCATGGTGCTCACAGCTGAAAGTGTTGTCTCATCCCTCCATCGGCGGGTTTTTGAGCCACTGCGGGTGGAACTCCATTTTAGAGAGCATCTCCTCCGGCATTCCCCTGCTGGGGTTCCCTCTGGGGAATGACCAATACACCAACTGCAAATTCTTAGCCGATAAATGGAAGATTGGACTGAGATTGAAGAGCAACTGTAATGATGAAAAGGTTATAATTGGGAGGGAAGAAATAGCAGAGAAAGTGAGGAGATTGATGGAAGGGGAGGAGATAAGGAGGGCGGCAGAGAGACTGAGAGATGTTGCACAGGTGGAGGTAAAGAAAGGAGGAACTTCCAACAAAAATCTGGAAATTGTTGCAAATGGGTTGAAGACTAAACTCAGGTGACCAATAGTGTTTTGACCTGTCAGATCTGAATATTATTTTTCTAATTTCGATCTCTGGGCAAATTTTCAAGACATCTTGACTGTTAATCGTATTACTTTTTTATTATTTGTGTTTGGTTCAACGAGTAATCACAGTGTTTCTTTATAATCTGGTTTCGTCGAATTCTGCTGCAACTGTTTCAGGTTTCATGGTCGAGGCCGTCAGAAATGACTCGCTCTTTGTTTCCAATACATAATTAACGTGGATATATGGATCGATTTACCAAATGTTTCATGGTTGAGGCAGTCAGAAATGACTCGATTTACCAAATGTTTGAAGTAAGAAAATTCATTTATGGTTATTCTACCATAAAGAAATATTATTCTTTGAAGTAAGGAATATTATTGTTAATCACCCTACATCATATTGAGATATTTATGAAATTAATTAATTGTAAAATATATATTTGATTTTTTTTATATTATTTTTTAGTCATTTTACATTAATATATTTATTTTGAAATAATAATTATTAGGTGGAGAGAAGATTTAATATTCATACCATATTTATAATAATATTTATGACAGAGGTTTAACATTTATTTTAATATATTTTTGTTTTTTGTTTTTCAATTTAATTTAAAAAAAGTCATGTTATCAAGTTTTATTAAAATATTTTTACTTAGTTTTTGGGGTAAACAAAATTGCTCACTGGTTGTTGTTACTAGTTGACTTTAGAATAAGTTTCCAAAATTTTAATTTAATTGTCAATAATTATTAGATATATGGTAATAGTCAAACTTTCACTAAATATTCTAGAATAGTTTTAGTATTAATCACAAATCAAAAATTGAGATATATGTCAAAACCACTTATGTCTTTTCTTCCCTTTAAATTAAGTTGGTTAATTAAAAATACGTCACATGAATAAGTGTAGTATGAAATGGCTATGGTTTGTTGGACATCTAGTATTGATAATCCATATAAGTTAATAATTTCCACAGTAAAGTGGAGGTGAATATTCATGATTAAGAATCTTTTTATATGTTTTTAAAAATGTAAATATGTTTACTTTATATATTAGTTCTTTTTATAATCAATAATAACAATAATAGTAATTTAAAATAAAGTTATAATTTAGTTAAATCTTAGCACTGTGAGGTATCTTGTAGCAGTTATTTAGATACTTATATTTATTTAATTTATATGGCTTTCTTAGTTGTATGGTTTTTCTTAAAGTTATATATATTTTAAAATATATTAAAATTTTTATAACAATAAAATAATTTAAAATAAAATTATAATTTAGTTGAATTTTCTGATTTTTTAATTTTGGCAATATAAGATGTGTTATGAGGTGAATGACTTGGTTCCTACTATGGATTGATGCCTATTGGCATTTCTAAAGTCTTAACAATATGAGATGTATAATAATGTAAATGTGTGATGCATCTCTTTTATGGTTTTTTTGGTTAATTTTATCTATAAAATTCAATAACAATTTGTATGAATTCCAAATTTGATCTATGGATTTTACCCAATCTAAGAGTCCTAAATTGTAAATCCATTTATATAGTTAAAAATATATTTTAGGTAACAAAAAAGTTTTCATTTTGTCAAAAATAAATCACCAAATTTTAAGAAAAAAATATAATTAATTACTGAAGAAAAAAAATGTATATATAT
>APFE030078556.1:6392-24731 GCA_000404065.3 Pinus taeda | reverse complement strand
GTTAACTATATTGCAATGAGTTTATGGATCATATCACAGACCAGAGGTTGTGTTATTTTAAATGGAGCGGGTGTAATGGCTTCCCACTACTGACATTGCATTGGGTTTATCATCCCAACAAACAAACCCATCCTTGCATGTATGCTGAGTAATAGTGAGCAGAGAAGCTCTTAGAAATTTTTTCACCCAGACTTGTAATCTAGATCAGAGTCCTCAAAATTGATTTTGAAGGAAGATAACTTAGTATCATACAAAGTTAGATCATTGCCATCGATTGATATATTGAGGAACTTTCCTCCGTGTTGTCGTTCAGTTTCTTGGGTGCAGGTTACTCCAGAGGACAAAGCATCCCACCAATTTTAAACAGTGTTGCAGCGTAATTTACAGTAAGATATGCATTTTAAACATATGCCTTGTGGCCATTATTGAGAGACAAAGATCCTTGAATGAAACAGAGAACATAGCCTAGATATTCATTTCCACAAAATATCCGCGTTGTTAAATTAAGTAGGCTATAAGTACAAATTAATTCATGAATTTAAGCTTCCCAAGGTGACACAACATTCGACAATCTGATATTGAGGGCCTGATCTCTTAAATTCTGTCTATTTTTTTCATCTTTCTGTAAAACAACTTATACGAAGCAACTATACTACTGCAGGTCCAAATATGGTATGCTGGTTAGATATATATAAACTGTAGGCAGAGATTTGGTGCCCATACAGAATGGCTATAGGTTGGTTCATTACCATTCAAGAAGAGAATAATCACATAATGTATATACCATAAAACAGTTAGTTCCTGATGACCATATAGATGGTGGAACAGAGACTGTATTTCCAAATGATATAAGAACACATCAGATAAAATTTCATGAAAAGGTTCATATGCCTCATCCAATTAATTCTACACCTCCATTACTTCGAGCTGGTCAAACTTCACTTCCTCAACCTGTATTGATTCATTATATATACAAAGAAATGTGTGAAAATATCGCTTTAACTTTAATATATTCATAATTGGTTAACTGCCAAGGGCTGTGTAAATACCCTTTACCCTTTTATCATAGCTGTCAGCCACTTCCCACACGGATACATAAATTCATACACTCACTTCACGATCCCATAAGTCATCCTCATCATTCACTGTGGACTTTTTACTATTGTTGAGGAACATTAATGCTTTGTTTGTATTCCCCTTGATTCTCTATGGAGGTCTTTATCTTTCTGGAGGGTAGGGCTGTTGCCACAGTCTTTTTGTTTGAAATAATACAATGCGAAAGGACAAATATCTGTAGAGAAGGCAATGGATCCTTGTTTGGACTGGGGAGCTTCAAAATCATGTGAGCGATGATTTGGATGGAAGATAGCCAGCCATCAAAAGAGAGTTACTGGGCGAATCACCACGAAAGCAGATGTATATAGCTTGGGTGTTGTGTTGATGGAGCTTATTACTGGAAGGAGGGCACTCGATGAGAATGAACCTGAGGAAAGGATGCATTTGGTATCATGGTTTCGCCGAATGAATTCAGACAAAGAATCTTTAATGAAGGCTATAGATGGAATTCTGGAAGTTACAGATGAAACTTTTGAAAGTATTTGCACTGTTGCTGAACTAGCAGGTCATTGCATTGCACGAGAACCATTTCAACGGCCTGATATGGGCCACGTTGTCAATGTTTTGGCACCTTTGGTTGAGAAATGGAAGCCCAAAGATTTAGATAATGATGATTTTGGGGGAATCGTTTTTGAGATGAACCTCCCTCAGGCTCTGAAGAAATGGCAAGCATTCGAGGACAAAAGTGCAAGTGGATTGGATGATAGCCAAGGAAGTCTTCCAACACGTCCAACTGGGTTTGCTGATTCGTTCACATCTTTGATGGACACTGAAAGTACATGAAAAAAAAAAAAACTTGGATCCAAACAATTGATAAATCTGTAGAAATACCTGTACAGGACAATATGAGGTATTCAGTCTCTTATGTGTGTCATTGTCTACTGTTTTTTTTGAACCCCTACTTCTATGTTAGCAGCGGATGTGCATGGATCCTTTTGAGTTCTATGTTTATGAAAATATGAAATCAAGATAAGGAGGCTATTTTCAGCCTAAACAGTTTGAATTCTATCTTGTGCCTTCAATTCTCTTTTGATAAAATTTGCTGTCATCGGTTCCCTTAGCCAAGTGAAATATTTGGCTTCGTTTTGATGCTAGATGTTGTTCAAGAATGGAGGTTTCAGTGAAGTGAGTTCATGTATGGGAAGTTGGGTTGAATATTTGGGCGCAGACCATTTTGGTTTCTGCAATTTGATGCCAGAATAGAGTAGGCAGTAGAGTAATTATTATCTAGAGGGATGATTTGGTCTGTGTCCACCCAGCAGTTACATAAAGTTATTGCTTGAGCAAATGTGAATGTGTGGGTTGACAGATGAGCTACCAGTTTGTGTCTGCTATTTTTAGGCAAGTATTTAGGGAGATCTGAAAGTTGTGAAACACTGAATTAATTTTGAAGGCGATCCAAATTATTCCATCAGCGGTTTTGTCAAGTATAGTCTAGCAAAATCCATTAGTTGCAGGTAAGTGTGTCGGCCATACTTTTATGCAATTTGAGATGGGAAGAGGTCTGTTTACTGTATTGCAGTGGGTAGACACAAAAATATTGTAAGCAGCAAGTGCAGATCTCCAAAAGCATAGTGAAAATGTGGGTGTCTAATAAACATTGAGTTATGGCTGAGCCCTGAGCTTCCCAGCTTGAAATAAATCAACGAGACTCTATTGCTGGTTTACTATGCCTAATAAAGCACAGAGATATAATCAAGCCATGAGTTTCCCTAGCTTAAAATAAAGTTAAAAATAAGTTAGCATGTTGAAAATTAAGGAGATTATACTATTTATTGTATGTTAGAAATACATTTAGTCCAGGCTGTTGGACGAGAGGATAACTTTGCATGGAAAAGTTTGAAGGAATTCCTTTATTCCTTGAGGCTCATTGCATTGTATTTCTCTGGAAATGTATGCCATCAAGTTGTGTGGTGGGCTTAGAATGTGTACATTTTAGCTACTATATGAACTAATAAAATGATATTAGAGTTAGGTGGGTGAGTTTGAGGGGATTTGTATCAGCAGGCTGGAAATACAAATGTTTTTCTGACCAAGTGTTTACTTTTATAATCCTTTCTGTTTGCAAGGTTGTTTTCCTAGAAGGCCATTTGTGAGGGAATTCTCATTAAGGACCATCTATATAAATTTTATTGTTCTATGTGATGACTATCTCTGAGATCTCTGCTTACATCTAAGCCTACAAGTAAGTATAGTGTTCATTCATTCTATGATGAAAGCAAAAAAAAAGAATTCTAGTATGGTTTTGCCATATACAAACACTGCTTTCCTGGTTGGATATTTCATATCTCATTAACATGACTACTACGATCACCATCTCACCGAGCATGGGACTATTCAGTACTGCAATCACCAACTCTTTTGCTCACTCATTCACTACTGCAGTTATCAACTATGTTTCTCACTCATAAGTGTTTTTTTTTTTTTTGTCCTCTCTCTATATACACTCTTTATTTTAATGAATAGTACTACCACTATGCTCTGAACGACTGCAACTACCTCCTTTTTTTTCCTTTCTCGCATGTATTTGTTAACCTTCTCAGTCAAGGTGAAAAGCAAGGATTTATACTACTAATAATGAAAATTCTAGATTACAAAAAGACTTAAAGCAATAACTCTTTATATTAAATCCATGATTATGTTCACAGAAAAAAAATATGTATGTTTTGAACAATTGAATGATGTACTTTAACTGAACTGCATGGCAATAAAAATAATATGATAAACATTGAATTGGTTGGATGTAAGGAAAACACAATTAAAGGTTGGGATGGTGAAGACTTGAATAAGGTATATTATTCCATTTGTTTAATTATTTCTCATTTGACCAGTCATATTGTGAGCTGCATTATATATCATGAAATTGTCTTAGTACTAGTAAATAATGATTAAATATATAATATGAGATCATGCTGGAAACAGTTTCTGAAGTTTTGAGTCTTTTATGTGATTAATTAATGGGTTTCGAAGATGAAAAAAAAAACCATCAAATTGGAAGAGTGAGACTTTTTTTCTTAAGAAATTACATGCATAAAACTTATACTAGCACCTTCTAGTGGAATTGATAGTGCACTAATCCATTGCTTGCCATTATTTTGGTTTTGGTACCACCTTATAGCATATCCGGGTTCAAATGCTATTTTCCATGACGGACAATTGAATATCTTCAACTCTAATTGTTATTCAGGGGTTCCACAAAGATGTCACGTGAGAATTTATGGCGCCCATTTTGACGTAGACAACTATCTATGTTAAGGTTTTATGTTGCAGTTCCGTATTATTTATTTATTTATGAACATTGTGTAATATTGATGCATTTGGTTGAACATGTGAAACTACTTAGATTTGATTTTGATGATGGAAACATTTGATGTATGACTTACTTGGTGATGATTTATCTAGTACATGACTTATCATAGCTATTTTCGTTTCATGTATGGCTTAAGTGGATATGATTTATCTAATGAATGACGTAGTGAAATTATGATTGTTTCCAGTATGAAATACAAAGTGACATGTGGATACTAGACTTAATAATGTGATGATTATATGTCTTGTTGTTATATAAATGCATGAATGAGAGCTAACCTACAGGGAGAAGGAATTATATGATAGCCGAGAGCTACTCTTCCATTGAGGGAAGGTTGAGACATCTCATGGGGAAGGTATAATGCACATTGTTCTATTACATTTGGTATCTACTTGATATGCACTCTTATGACACGAGTAAAATGCAAATGACAGGTGGCAAGACGACCTGATTGGATTATTCGATGACAAGTCCAACTAGCTCTGTAGTGTTGACCCTAGTTCTGAAGGAGGGGTGGAGGCATTTCCCACCGTGTATCCTCTGAAACCTGGAATCGTGGGAGGGCAATGGTGGACACGCTCCCCTAGATGTGTGATGACGATTGCCAGTTGCCTGCTGGGGAAGTTAGGTCAATGTATTCGACGCTTCCACCATGTTGGTTTTATCAGTGGTTAGTATGGCCGTTGCCACTGATAAAGCAGCAAAGGACGGATAGGGTGGGAACGGAAGTAGGCCAGGGTGGATAGGAGGATATAGATCGGTTGGAGACTCTTGATGGGAAGAAATATCATTTTGGGCTTATCAGATTTATTGCTATAACTCTCTCTGGTTGCTATGCTTTCAAATTCCTTGCATCTTTTCATTCTAACTTCGGGACGAAGTTTTCTGAAGGAGGGGTGTATGTAATACCCCACTTAAATATTATCCTACAAATTTTGTTAATATTTACATTATCCAAAAATATTGAGAAATATTGGTCTAATATAAATTCATGATTTCCATTATTCAAATTCCCCACTTACCTTCTCAAATTGAATATTAGGTAGAATTTGGTCTCCTTCCATTATTTCAAAATGTATGTATTCATTTCACATTACCCAATGTACCCTCACATTTATTAAGGAGAAGACATGGTCCTCTCCATGTAATTACATTCCACATTCCCCCATGTACCCTCACATTTACTTGGGAGAAGACATAGTCCTTTCCAACTCATTATCAATATATATATTCATTTCACATTACCCAATGTACCCTCACATTTATTAAGGAGAAGACATGGTCCTCTCCATGTAATTACATTTCACATTCCCCAATGTACCCTCACATTTATTAGGGAGAAGACATAGTCCTCTCCAACTCATTATCAATATATATATTCATTTCACATTACCCAATGTACCCTCACATTTACTTGGGAGAAAACATGATCATTTCCCATTAAATTCTCAATTTTATATTCATCTCACATTTCCAAATGTACTCCTAGCTTACTTGGGAGAAGAGAAGTCAACTGTAAGGATGGATGAGAAGTTAATGACATTAATGAGAGGTGGTTGAGATGGAGAAGGGAAGGAGGGTATAAAAAAGGAAAGGGGAAGGAAGAAAGGGGGAGGTTGGGTTCTTGCTTATGATTATGGGGGTTGGTTGTGATTGTTTGGACTTGCTATGATTTTGGGAGACCTTGGAAACCTATGGAGGTTTCTTGGCTTTGAGAGGAGGAAAAGTATTGTTATCTGGTTTTGCACATTCTTCTTGAGGACACACTATATCTGGTTGGACTTGGGCATGGAGGGCTAAGGAACCTGTGGAGGTTTCCTGGGCTAGGAATTTGTTTCCTAGTTGGCTGGGAGGTAAATCCGGTTGGGTCGGTGAGAAGGAGCGTTCAGTTGGAGCTATAAGACAAAGGTATCATCACCAACCGCTCGAACAGGTATTTTTCCATGGACTACTCTTGTTAAGTTGATTTCAATGGAATGCTCACCTTAATTTATGTTGCTTATGATAAAATGATAAGATGTTAAATGTTTAAAGCTTTGTGAGAAGGTCAGCAAGCTCCTTTTATTACTTTTAAATCAACAAGAAAATAGATCTGTTAGTGTATAATAGATTGAGGCTCTAATAATAGGAATCGGGTTCTTACACATGGTATCAAAGGTTTAGTTCAAAATCTGGACCCAAAGCCCACTAAATAGCTATTCCATAATCAAATTCTTACTAAATAGTTGAAAATCCAGGAAAATTTGAATGTCAAAATGTTTCAACATGAGTCCAATGGCTTAGTGCCTAGGGATATGACAGAGCTAGTGTTTTTCTTTAACCTAAATGCGCCTGTAAAATACCAGACAGAATAAATAATATTATAGAAATCAAAAAAAAATCTGGATCGACTTTTGCAAACAATGATATTAAACATCCTATAAATATATGAGCTCATTAGTGCAAACATTTATGATTTTCAATCCTGGGAAGAGGAAATAAAAAAAAAATATCCCCAGTCCCCACCCCCCATTGTTATGCCTCGCTACTGAATTTGGAGGATCGGTTCCCCATCTTGTTGGCGCCTGGAATTGGTGCAAAACCGTTAGCAAATCAATCCCCAGGAAGGATGGTGCATTATTGATGGAATGCTATTTGAATAGGGACAGAGAGAGGGAGAGAGCCCCTTTTCTTTCACCACAACCACGCGCGGAGGCCTTCAGGGCTCCTACACTGATGGTGAGCGAAGATCATCATCCACCTCAGGAACAATGCATGATAATTGTCCCCTTAGTTCCAGTTCCAGTCCAACAGTTCCTGGAGACGCTCTTGAGGAAGAAATGTTACACATTTCAATTCAGACACTCGATACCCTGGAGGAGATCGGTTTTTATTCAGGTCCTTATCCAGAGCGTCCGGGTGAACAAGACTGTGCATACTACATGCGCACAGGTCTTTGTGGTTATGGGAGGCATTGTCATTTCAACCGTTCCCCAAACGTAAAACTGGTACACGTTTCATCAATTCTCCTAAACACCCCAATTTCCCTTGCAGTACCTATCACCAATGCGGTTACTTTTGTAGCAACAGCAGTGGCGGGCTTAGTTCTGTTGGGCGAGGATATGAATATTAATTACTCTCTAGTGGGCCTTGTTTTAATTATAACCGGGATTTGGTTATGCATCACTTCTACTTAACTGTAGTCTGCAGTTTTGGAAAATATGTTGTTGTTCATTCATGACCAAATTCAACTTCTTCTCACAATCACGGTGAGATAAAATTATTGTTTCTCAGGTATCACTGAAACCTATATTATAGTTTCAATCACCTTAGTAGGATGGGATGGTAGGCATGGCTTTTCTTTCAATATGTTGTCTGTAATATAACAAATTGGCAGCAATCATTGCATTCAAACTTCTTTAAGAATCAAACTATTAGGGTTTAGGTTTTTCAGAAAATTCACGATGGTCCCTTTCTTTTGATCAGTAAGTTTTTGATTTCAAGACAAAGTCTTTTTCCTTGATGGGTGCAAAATTTCTTAGATCAGGTCAATGACGGAAGGCATATTTATGTTTTGATATGATATTCCCAGAAACGAGAAACAGTTATTGGAAATACAAAACAAATGAGAAAAGGATTCAGAAAGGAAAACGGTAATTCTCATTCATGCCAGAAATTTTCGACATCGTTAAAAATTATGCAAAAAAGAAGAAGATCACATTTGTGCTCTAACAAAAAACTACGTTATCCTCAATGATATGATTTATTTTCGCAATAGAAAGTTTACAACAATGCTTCTTAAATTAAATTTGCCATTCCTAGGCCGTATAAGTTGCCGAGACTTTCACCTAGTCTTGGAAGCCATACTTTGTTGGAGCTTGCATGTCAGGAATCCAACTGGCAGCTCGACCACAACCCAACAGACTAAGGATTGCGTTATTAAGACCATACAATATGGTTCTAAATCAGAATCAGGCCTTGCCAAGATAAAAGTTAAAAAGAAGGTTTTCCATGGTCAGGATAATTCTACATCATATTCATGAATTAAAATGAAAAAAAAGTGTGAGAAGCACTCAACAATATAAAAAAAAATGGTTTTGGGAAAAAGAAAGAAAGAGATTCTTCCTAACAATCTACAAGGAGATAAAATTACATAGAAAGAATGGTTTGAGGAAAAACAATCCAGGATACATGTCACTTGTATATGGCTTTAATATAGGGCTGCAACTAGACTCATACTATTTAACAGGAAAAGAGGTGGCCAACTATAAAGAATTTTGTTAGAAAGAAGCTATGGAATTAGAGTATCCATTTTACTGGTAATAAATAATCGAATAGAGAATCTAGATGGGGCCAACAGCGAAAAAAAAAATTAAAACTTGAAATATAAATATGAAAAAAAGCATATAGCTGCTAACATTGCATGAATAGTTTAATATGCTTCTGAGCGCCTGTAACAAATCTACCCAAAACTTAAATAGAATCTACAAAACAAAACAGCTACACCATTATCATAATTGGTCATACTTTTTCCAAACATTATGTCATGGTTTTGAATATATGGCTTTCAGATCATTTCAAGAAGAAAAAACCCAGAGCTAGAGGACAAGTAGACTTCAGGAATGACTACTAGACTGTTGACCACATATTTACACTTCAGGCTATTGTTGAGAAGTCTAAACAGCAGTCTTCCAAAGTCTTATGTTGTTTTTGTAGACTTCCAGAAGGCTTTTGATTCAGTCCCAAAAGAATCTTTGTGTGAAAGAATGTTGGACACTAGTACCTCCGAGTCTCTAAAGACAGTTATAGGAGAGCGGCATACATCTAAGGGACTTTCTAATTTCATCAAGAGTACCACTGGGATCAAACACAGCTACCCCCTATCACCAACTAAACATTGGTATCTCCAAGTCTCTCATTGTTGTCATCATGAGGAAGCATAAGACAATAGTAGGACAACTCCCATACATCCAAGGCACTTTCTGACTTCATCAAGCAGGGTTGCCAGCTATCGCTAACTATCTGGCATTTACATTGATGCACTAGAAACAAACCTCAAAGGAGAATACTCATGCCGATGACAGCTGGCTTCTTGTTCAACTCTTGATTGTAGACGATGTGGTCTGTTGATCTACTTACTTGAGGGCCTTCAAAGTGAGTTAAAAGCCCTCACTAGTTTTGCGACCATAATGGTAGTGAACCTTAACAAGATTAAAGTTATTGTCAGACCTCAGATATCAGTTTGTTTTGTTCCTAAGGTACTCTGCAATTTAATCATCATCTAGGATTGCTTTTCTCTATTGAGGCACTCACACTATCTGTATTGACTTTTGGAATGACACTAGTCCCAACTCCTAATCTAGTACTACCTACTGTAATCAATCAAGACTAAAATAAGATGCAAAACATGAAAGTAACATGGTCCTATGTTCTGAGATCAGAAGTCTGCTCTCCTTGGATCCTAACATGCAATATTAAGAAGAACATGTGCAAATCCAACCCTGGAACTGAGCTAAAAAACTGCTTGTATGAAAGGAAGAAATACTACTACTGTAATCTTACTAATACTGCCACAATTATCAGTCAAACTAAAGAATACGAAATAGAGCACTGTCACACGACAAGAATCAAATAGTCATGACATCAATTCTACAGCATCCATCTACATAGGAAAAGCAACAATATGATAATCATTTACATTTATGATAACAAAAAATAAAAATAAAAAAAATGGGAACAAATGAAATGTAACATACATATGTTTATATATCTGGTAGTGTAACTTCATGGAGTGGACCCTGCTCCAGGCTTGCACTACCTCAATTGTAGCTCACTCTACTTTGAATCTACAAACTCAAAATGGAAGCACACAAAACCAGTCTGTATAGATATAAAAGAATTGTTCAAATTACATATGCAAAGAGTTTTCCATCCTCTGTCTACTAACAAGCTTTACAATATATAGCTCTGGTTCAAGCCCCATTTTAGAAAACAAAACAACAACCAGTAAATACCAAGACAATTTGTCTTACATATTATCTACAGTTGGTTGAAGGCACGCTGTAATCCACCATCCATCTCCATCATATGCATCGAGTGGGCAACAATCTAGTTACTTGAATCGGTGGTCCAATACTATTAACAACTGCAAAACTTGCCCCAGAATACATATGAGCCCAAAAAGCATGAATGAGGAGTAAGATCATCGCTAACTTGCTTCCTCAATAATAGGAAAATGGAGTTGGCTATCGCTAAGCTGGTGAATGATTGCCAAAAATAGGGTATCGAGTCCACCTCAAATTTTGTTGTAAAATTGAGCAAGATTTTCCCTTTTCTTATCAACTATATTGGAAACCATGTACGTGACCCCAGTTGAAGCTGGAATGACAAAATTCCTCTGATGTATAGAACTCTAACGTTCTCTCCATCTGTGTCCAATGATCAAAACATTGAAAATTCATCCCACTCTATAACAACTGTATAAACTTTCATTGGACACCATATTAGTGGGAAGTGGAAATGCAAACCTATCCATTGTATGCCAATCTTTTGAGTGAGTTGGCATAAAGCTCTGCTCAAGCAATTGCCAAACTAAGCAATGGATAAGCTATAGGATCCTTTTCCCTTGAGTAGCCAGGCATCTCAATCTATCCATAAGTGCACGAATAACGTACTGCCGAAGAGTGTCCTCATAATATGCCAATGCTAGCCTCTAATTTTGCTTGATGATGGTTGTGTTCCTACGATCAACAATCAATCTAAAGTAATCTTCTTGAATCACTATGGGTATAGGATACTTGTCTCTAACAAAGAGACTGGAATTAAACTCCACATTTGCATAAAATTTCTTTCCACAGAATTTGATTGTATACAAGAGAAGAGAAAGCTCTCAATTGGATGTCTCCTGCATAAGCATTTGGATTCCATCTTGCATTCTCTGATAGAATAAAATTGACTTGATATAGTTCACATAATAGATCTTGATCATGTTGATAAGGAGGAGAGGAGGTGTCCAAAAAACTGATGTTGTGAGTATCTTGCAGTCTTTCCCAGCTACAATCTGTTCATCCTGACCTACATAACAATACTTGAACACGTGGTTTCAATTAGGCACATACACAACACCTAGGTGCTAAGTACTCTTGGAAACCGCCCTCTGGTTGATTGGTTTCAGCTAAGTCTACAAACTACCTTTTATGCCTATATAAGACTACAAACCTTGATACAACCTGGAACATATTCAGGTTCCATGTTAATTGAGTAAACTTACTCCATTTTCTAACAAATTCTATCAGGTATAAACTCAATTTGTAGGTTACCAACTACAAGAATACATAATAGCTTGGACAAAATAATAATGAATGGAAATATTTCCAGTTGGTGCATTATTCATATGTCCTGACAGTGATTCTCTGAGCATGTGAACATTTGTACTAGGATCCCTCTGAAGGAGTCAGAGAAATAATTCCTCTTTTACTGAATTAACAAGAGAGTAGTGCAACTATGAAACCCTTACATCTTCATGATAGGTGATGTGGTGTTTTGATGGCTGGGTTGGTAAAGGATGCTTGGTCACTTTGACATAATTAGCTTCTACAGTTCAGAACCAGATCTCATCCCTTTTTCCATTTCCTTTCCTTTAGTCAAGAGACCGTACAAACAAATATAAGAATGCCTATCATAATCTTGGCATCTAATTGAAAAAGTGGTACAACCATTCATGGCCTATTTGATCAGTAGTCCATCAAAAGGAGTCAACCGATGCTGTTACTCAACTGTATGTTAACTAGATTGCAATGAGTTTATGGATCATATCACAGACCAGAGGTGGTGTTATTTTAGATGGAGCGGGTGTAATGGCTTCCCACTACTGACATTTGCATTGGGTTTATCATCCCAACAAACAAACCCATCCTTGCATGTATGCTGAGTAACAGAAAGCAGAGAATCTCTTAGAAAAATTTTCACCCAGACTTGTAATCTAGATCAGAGTCCTCAAAATTGATTTGAAGGAAGATAACTTAGTATCATACAAAGTTAGATCGTTGCCGTCGATTGATATATTGAGAACTTTCCTCCGTGTTGTCGTTCAGTTTCTTGGGTGCAGGTTACTCCAGAGGACAAATCATCCCACCAATTTTAAACAGTGTTGCAGCGTAATTTACACTAAGATATGCATTCTAAACATATGCCTTGTGGCCATTATTGAGATACAAAGATCCTTGAATGAAACAGAGAACATAGCCTAGATATTCATTTCCAAAAAATATCCGCGTTGGTAAATTAAGTAGGCTATAAGTACAAATTAATTCATGAATTTAAGCTTCCCAAGGTGACACAACATTCGACAATCTGATATTGAGGGCCTGAACTCTTAAATTTTGTCTATTTTTTTTCATCTTTCTGTAAAACAACTTATACGAAGCAACTATACTACTGCAGGTCCAAATATGGTATGCTGGTTAGATATATATAAACTGTAGGGAGAGATTTGGTGCCCATACAGAATGGCTATAGGTTTGGTTCATTACCATTCAAGAAGAGAATAATCACATAATGTATATACTATAAAATAGTTAGATCCTGATGACCATATAGATGGTGGAACAGAGACTATATTTCCAAATGATATAAGAACACGTCAGATAAAATTTCATGAAAAGGTTCATATGCCTCATCCAATTAATTCTACACCTCCATTACTTCGAGCTGGTCAAACTTCACTTCCTCAGCCTGTATTGATTCATTATATATACAAAGAAATGTGTGAAAATATCGCTTTAACCTTAATATATTCATAATTGGTTAAACTGCCAAGGGCTGTGTAGATACCCTTTACCCTTTTATCATGGCTGTCAGCCACTTCCCACGCGGATACATAAATTCATACACTCACTTCACGATCCCATAAGTCATCCTCATCATTCACTGTGGATGTTTCACTATTTTTTAGGAACATTAATACTTGTTTGTATTCCCCTTGATTCTCTATGGAGGTCTTTATCTTTCTGGAGGGTAGGGCTGTTGCCACAGTCTTTTTGTTTGAAATAATACAATGTGAAAGGACAGATATCTGTAGAGAAGGTAATGGATCCTTGTTTGGACTGGGGAGCTTCAAACTCATGTGAGCGATGATTTGGATGGAAGATAGCCAGCCATCAAAAGAGAGTTACTGGGCGAATCACCACGAAAGCAGATGTATATAGCTTGGGTGTTGTGTTGATGGAGCTTATTACTGGAAGGATGGCACTCGATGAGAATGAACCTGAGGAAAGGATGCATTTGGTATCATGGTTTCGCCGAATGAATTCGGACAAAGAATCTTTAATGAGGGCTATAGATGGAATTCTGGAAGTCACAGATGAAACTTTTGAAAGTATTTACACTGTTGCTGAACTAGCAGGTCATTGCACTGCACGAGAACCATTTCAACGGCCTGTATGGGCCATGCTGTCAATGTTTTGGCACCTTTGGTTGAGAAATGGAAGCCCAAATATTTAGATAATGATGATTCTGGGGGAATCGATTTTGAGATGAACCTCCCTCAGGCTCTGAAGAAATGGCAAGCATTCGAGGACAAAAGTGCAAGTGGATTGGATGATAGCCAAGGAAGTCTTCCAACACGTCCAACTGGCTTTGCTGATTCACTCACACCTTCTGATGGACGCTGAAACTACATGAAAAAAAAAAAAAAAAAACTTGGATCCAAACAATTGATAAATCTGTAGAAATACCTGTACAGGACAAAATGAGGTATTCGGTCTGTTATGTATGCATTGTCTACTATTTTTTTTTTAACCCCTACTTCTATGTTAGCAGCGGATGTGCATGGATCCTTTTGAGTTCTATGTTTATGAAAATATGAAATCAAGATAAGGAGGTTATTTTCAACCTAAAACAGTTTGAATTCTATCTTGTGCCTTCAATTCTCTTTTGAGAAAATTTGCTGTCATCGGTTCCCTTAGCCAAGTGAAATTTTTGGCTTCGTTTTGAAAGCTAGATGTTGTTCAAGGCTGGAGGTTTCAGTGAAGTGAGTTCATGTATGGGAAGTTGGGTTGAATATTTGGGTGCAGACCATTTTGGTTTCTACAATTTGATGCCAGAATAGAGTAGACAGTAGAGTAATTATTATCTAGAGGGATGATTTGATCTGTGTCCACCCAGCAGTTATTGCCTGAGCAAACGTGAATGTGTGGGTTGATAGATGAGCTACCAGTTTGTGTCTGCTATTTTTAGGCAAGTATTTAGGGAGATCTAAAAGGTGTGAAACACTGAATTAATTTTGAAGGCGATCCAAATTCTTCCATCAGCGGTTTTGTCAAGTATAGTCTAGCAAAATCCATTAGTTGCAGGTAAGTCTGTCGGCCATACTTTTATGCAATTTGAGATGGGAAGAGGTCTGTTTACTATATTGCAGTGCGTAGACACAAAAACATTGTAAGCAGCAAGTGCAGATCTCCAAAAGCACAGTGAAAATGTGGGTGTCTAATAAACATTGAGTTATGGTTGAGCCCTGAGCTTCCCAGCTCGAAATAAATCAACGAGACTCTATTGCTGGTTTACTATGCCTAATAAAGCACAGAGATATAATCAAGCCATGAGTTTCCCTAGCTTAAAATAAAGTTAAAAAGAAGTTAGCATGTTGAAAATTAAGGAGATTATACTATTTATTGTATGTTAGAAAGACATTTAGTCCAAGCTGTTGGACGAGAGGATAACTTTGCATGGAAAAGTTTGAAGGAATTCCTTTATTCCTTGAGGCTCATTGCATTGTATTTCTCTGGAAATGTATGCCATCAGGTTGTGTGGTGGGCTTAGAATGTGTACATTTTAGCTACTATATGAACTAATAAAATGATATTAGAGTTAGGTGGGTGAGTTTGAGGGGATTTGTATCAGCAGGCTAGAAATACAAATTTTTTTCTGACCAAGTGTCTACTTTTATAATCCTTTCTGTTTGCAAGGTTGTTTTCCTAGAAGGCCATTTGTGAGGGAATTCTCACTAAGGACCATCTATATAAATTTTATTGTTCTATGTGATGACTATCTCTGAGATCTCTGCTTACATCTAAGCCTACAAGTAAGTATAGTGTTCATTCATTCTATGATGAAAGCAAAAAAAAAGAATGCTGGTATGGTTTTGCCATATACAAACACTGCTTTCCTGGTTGGATATTTCATATCTCATTAACATGACTACTACGACCACCATCTCACCGAGCATGGGACTATTCAGTACTGCAATCACCAACTCTTTTGCTCACTCATTCACTACTGCAGTTATCAACTATGTTTCTCACTCATAAGTGTTTTTTTGTTTTTGTCCTCTCTCTATATACACTTTTTATTTTAATGAATAGTATTGCCACTATGCTGTGAACGACTGCAACTACCTCCTTTTTTTCCTTTCTCGCATGTATTTTTTAACCTTCTCAGTCAAGGTGAAAAGTAAGGATTTATACTACTAATAATGAAAACTCTAGATCACAAAAAGACTTAAAGCAATAACTCTTTATATTAAATCCATGATTATGTTCACAAAAAAAAATATGTGTGTTTTGAAGAATTGAATGATGTACTTTAACTGAACTGCATGGCAATAAAAATAATATGATAAACATTGAATTGGTTGGATGTAAGTAAAACACAATTAAAGGTTGGGATGGTGAAGACTTGAATAAGGCAATTATTCCATTAGTTTAATTATTTCTCATTTGACAGGTCATATTGTGAGCTGCATTATATATCATGAAATTGTCTTAGTGCTAGTAAATAATGATTAAATATATAATATGAGATCATGCTGGAAACAGTTTCTGAAGTTTTGAGTCTTTTACGCGATTAATTAATGGGTTTCGAAGATGAAAAAAAAACCATCAAATTGGAAGAGTGAGACTTTTTTTTAAAGAAATTATATGCATAAAACTTATACTAGCACCTTCTAGTGGAATTGATAGTGCACTAATCCATTGCTTGCCATTATTTTGGTTTTGGTACCACCTTATAGCATATCCGGGTTCAAATGCTATTTTCCATGACGGACAATTGAATATCTTCAACTCTAATTGTTATTCAGGGGTTCCACAAAGATGTCACGTGAGAATTTATGGCGCCCATTTTGACGTAGACAACTATCTATGTTAAGGTTTTATGTTGCAGTTCCGTATTATTTATTTATTTATGAACATTGTGTAATATTGATGCATTTGGTTGAACATGTGAAACTACTTAGATTTGATTTTGATGATGGAAACATTTGATGTATGACTTACTTGGTGATGATTTATCTAGTACATGACTTATCATAGCTATTTTCGTTTCATGTATGGCTTAAGTGGATATGATTTATCTAATGAATGACGTAGTGAAATTATGATTGTTTCCAGTATGAAATACAAAGTGACATGTGGATACTAGACTTAATAATGTGATGATTATATGTCTTGTTGTTATATAAATGCATGAATGAGAGCTAACCTACAGGGAGAAGGAATTATATGATAGCCGAGAGCTACTCTTCCATTGAGGGAAGGTTGAGACATCTCATGGGGAAGGTATAATGCACATTGTTCTATTACATTTGGTATCTACTTGATATGCACTCTTATGACACGAGTAAAATGCAAATGACAGGTGGCAAGACGACCTGATTGGATTATTCGATGACAAGTCCAACTAGCTCTGTAGTGTGGTCTGTGTTGTGAAGGAGGGGTGGAGGTGTTTTCCACCGTGTATCCTCCGAAACCTGGAATCGTGGGGAGGACAGCTGAATGCTCCCCCTAGACGTGTGATGACGATTGCCAGTTGCCTGCTGGGGGAAGTTAGCTCGATGTATTCGACACTCCCACCATGATGGTTTTATCAGTGGTTAGTATGGTCGTTGCGACTGATAAAGCAGCAGAGGACGGATAGGGTGGGAACGGAAGTAGGCTAGGGTGGATAGGAGGATATAGATCAGTTGGAGACTCTTGATGGGAAGAAATGTCATTGTCGTACTTATCCAATTTCATTGCTATAACTCTCTCCGGTTGTTATGCTTTAAACTCCTTGCCTCTTTTCATTCTAACTTCGGGACGAAGTTTTCTGAAGGAGGGGTGTATGTAATGCCCCACTTAAATATTATCCTACAAATTTTGTTAATGTTTACATTATCTAAAAATATTGAGAAATATAAGTCTAATATAAAATTCATGATTTCCATTATTTAAATTCTCCACTTACCTTCTCAATTTGAATATTGGGTAGAATTTGGTCTCCTTCCATTATTTCAAAATGTATGTATTCATTTCACATTACCCAATGTACCCTCACATTTATTAAGGAGAAGACATGGTCCTCTCCATGTAATTACATTCCACATTCCCCCATGTACCCTCACATTTACTTGGGAGAAGACATAGTCCTTTCCAACTCATTATCAATATATATATTCATTTCACATTACCCAATGTACCCTCACATTTATTAAGGAGAAGACATGGTCCTCTCCATGTAATTACATTTCACATTCCCCAATGTACCCTCACATTTATTAGGGAGAAGACATAGTCCTCTCCAACTCATTATCAATATATATATTCATTTCACATTACCCAATGTACCCTCACATTTACTAAGGAGTAGACATGGTCCTCTCCATGTAATTACATCTCACATTTCCAAATGTACTCCTAGCTTACTTGGGAGAAGAAAAGTCAACTATAAGGATGGGTGAGAAGTTAATGACATTAATGAGAGGTGGTTGAGATGGAGAAGGGAAGGAGGGTATAAAAAGGCAAGGGGGAAGGGAGAAAAGGAGGGAGTTTTGGGAGGTTTTGCTTATGATGGTGGGGTTGGTTGTGATTGTTTGGACTTGTTATGATTTTGGGGAGACCTTGGAAACCTATGGAGGTTTCTTGGGTTTGAGAGGAGGAAAGTATTGTTATCTGGTTTTG
>APFE030078546.1:0-10912 GCA_000404065.3 Pinus taeda | reverse complement strand
AGATGTGCATGAGGCTTCCAAGTCTCAATTTCAATATGATATCACATGTTTGACCCCAACCATCTTCCACTCGTGCAGAGGCACCTTGGCGAACATGAAGCAACAAATGTCCAACGGTAAGCATAGACACCTAAAGAAGTTCAGGTCTTGTTCTATACTAGTCACCTTCTTCTTGGAGTGAGTGCTCCTCTTCTAGTATCAGTTGGTAGAAGTACCACATCCTATCCCACAAGATATGAGGCTCCTAAGATGGAGCCAACTCATGCTTCGAGGAGGCATAGGTCAACATATGCATTATCCACCATAATTATTCACTTGGCTTGAATGCTAAATGCTTGTGGTACATGGTTACACTTAATACGACTCAAATTTTAGAGGGGATTGAGATCTGCCTCTACCACTAGGTGAATAGTGGACCGACGCAGGTAAAAACTCATTTTTTTATTCTTTCAAGTTTTATGATTTTTATAAATCTGTAAGATAAGACTCAACTTATGATAAATGTCCAGATGTGGGATGAGACAGACCATGAGACATGTTCCCAATAATACATTGAGGTGCCCATCCGATAGTGGGTGAAGACTACGAGGAAGGGGTTGACCGCTTAGAAAATATGGAGCGCAATCTAGAGGCAATCACTCGAGGGGTTCTAGATTATGCCACTATCAACAATGTTTCACTACATTGGTGGTGATATACTCTGGGAGTCTCTGTGAGACTGCATCGACTACTGGGCCATGTGATCAAAGTGGTCTCGTGCTATCATGAGCACCATGTAGTTTGATAGTTTATCTAGTCTTTTACACATTTTGTAGGGTTTGAAAGCCAAATGTGTGAGAACACTCTATTTTCCCACATTTTGATGTAACACTAAGGAAGATGTGATATATATATGCATTTTTTATTCCTACTTATGCGTTCATAACATGATTCAATTTTTACAAATGACGTAAATGTCTATCAAGAACAAAATTTGCCAATGCATTAGTTAATGTATTTAAATTATGTGGAATATGTTGATATGTAATATAATCAAAACTTCTTTCTAGAAATGTAACACATAGATACATATGCAATATCTATGGATTTCTTACTATGTAATGATTTCTTAATTGTAACACAACTTGCTGTGGATCCAACTTGACAACTATATCCCTAATTCCAAGAGAAACTACTTCTCACAAGAGTTCAATAACTCCACTATATTTAGAAATATTATTGGTTGTTCAAACAAGGAATATACCTTCTAAGTTAATCAGCACGTCATTACGGTCATAGAGTACCCATGTTGTGGAAGAGGGGTTTTGCGTGCTACAATAAGTACCATCAGCAGAAAAATTGTCATGACTTGATGACATCTCCAAACCGAGTTTGCAAAGACAAAAAACAGATGGTTATGGAAAGGGTTCTTTTAAGATAGCGAGAGTCTCTTTTAGCAAGTGACTAAAATTAGATTATCATGGACAATCCTTACTGTAATGATCCTCCTCACAGATGAGGCAAGAATAATTCTACTTTCTTCTAGAATCATCATCAATAGAAGATTTAGGAGGGTCTTGTTTTAGGACATCAAATTTGGTCTTGCCTTTTGATGAGAAAGAGTATTGCAACAAGAATGATGCAACTCCTAGTGCTACAAGCTTTACTTTATCAACCTAGGGTTTGTACAAACTTCGAGGTGACAGTGTTGTATACACAAGTAAAATTGATGGTTCTGTCTTTTGTTACTGTTCAACTCGTGAGAGAGCATTAGGGTTTTCAAGTCAGAGTTCTATGGATTGAAAAGAATCCTGATTACTAATCAATGAAAGAGGAATCTACTCTAAGAGAAAGCTTGTCTACTGTAATAAGGAAAATGACTTAAATCCTATGCTAAAAAAACTGCATTCAATAACTAACTACTGAGAAACTATGCTTTACAAGAATGCGAAGCTAACATGTATGAAATGCTACTATCCTAACCATGGAAGTTCAAAACATCAAACACCATTGTTGTGCATGCAAAAGACTGAAATAAATTCGTTGTTTTCTTTTTAGTATTTTTATGGAAAATCAAGTATGAACCCTAATCTCTTTTGATGATATGGCAGGAGGATTATGGATGTTGAAGAATGGTTGGGAGTTTTGGGATACCCTCAGGTACCCTTGTGTTTCTTCCTACAATTTTCACTCAATTTTGGCCTTAAAACAGTCCACTATAGGAAAATGTACTGGATGTACTAAAAGCCTACAGGATTCACTCTATTTCTACACGATATAGCAGAGAGGAGAATGATTGGTGCTAGATGTGATTGAAGGCTTAGGGAACGTGGTTGATAGGTGGAATGGAGTGAGAAAATTCCTAGGGTCACTCAGAACTCAAAACCAAGGTTAGGAGATGGTTTTGTTTGCTCATCATGCTTGGAGGAGTTTCTATGTAAAATGATGAAATTGGTGAAGGTCTTTGTGGAAGCAAGTAATGATAATGGATGGATGAAGTTGGAAGGTGGTTTCTTGCTATGGTATATCTCTCTAGTTATGAAACACTTTCTCTACATGAAACCTTTTTATTTTCCAAGAAATCATGTAAACAAGAAGAATTATAATAAGCTAGAAAAACAAAGTTTAATTAGATAACTCTCTACTTCATGCATGAGGAAAATTTCAGAATGAAATGGAATCATTGATGATATATAATGTAATACTAAAGATGGAAGAGATGGTAGTTAATTCCTACACTTGCAAATGTATCAAATTCTGGTTCAAGTACAGTAAATTGTAAATTTGATGAGAAAATAGAAATATGTCTTTTTGGGGCTGCATAGGGGTCCTTTCCTCAAATCGTGATCCTTGAAGGAAGAGGTGAGGTTAAGACACCTAATAGCATATTTTTGATGCTTTTTCCCCCTGTAGCATGCTACTAAAGTAGAGAACAAATGGAAATCAAACTAATAAAAAATTATTCAAATCTACATTGCCTGCAATGAAGTACTTCTAAGAACACTTTAATCATGAATCTATGAAACCAATCTAAGCATACAGATACAATAAGAACCAAAGAGCTTCATCCATGTGAGTTAAATAAATACTTAACTATAAAAAAACTCAATCTCATTAACAAAACAAAAAATTCCATAGCAATGTCTTCCACAAGTCTAGAGCTCAAAAATAACGAGTGTTTTTAAAAAACAAATTCGAATCCTAGTGAGGCTCTAGGCCTATTTCTTATACAATTGAGGTCCCCAATGAATTTCCTTAAATCTAGGGAGGCTCGACTCCCAAAGTCAAGATCAACTAAGTCTTTGACTATCACTTGCTCGGCTGCCTTTTGATCTTCATGACTTGGCCGCTTGTACTCTAAGTTGGTGTGATTAATGGAGGAATATTTAGATGAGGGAGAAGTAAATGAGGAGGATTTACCTCCTACAATCTCTCTTACTTGTCCCATTTAGGCTACAAACCTTAATCTTGCCAAAATTCCTCGATTTTCTCTTTCAAACCTACATCCAATGCATATTAGTCCACTATGCATAACATCACACTTTAACTCATGTCATTAAACAAAATATAATCAGAACATGTAATAAATTGTGAGAAGAGTTGATTTGACTAAGCTAGGAGGTGACTTAAGGTCCATATAGTTACCCAATGATGAGGTTAATCATGACCCCCATATTGAAGGTGTTTCTGAGCCTTTAAGCAACTCAATCAATATCCATGTCTTTCATAGCTCTAGTGGCCTCCATGACATCCCATGTTTCTGTTGTGGTTTCCTCTTCTTATGCATAGAATCCTGCCTTCCTTTCTACCTCCTTCCACTACTTTCTCTCTTCCTGTTCCTTCTCTACTTCTAACATTCCCAATAGAAGTGGTGGGCTGAGTCTCAAGACAATCCAATTGAGTTTGAGCCTTTGGATGGTTTGTTTGTACATTGGTGTCATGTTCAATGCTTCTCTAATCCTTTGAGGAGAATGGTACTCTCTAATTTTCAAATTATATGGCAAATTATTCCATCTCCTTTGCAAATATTGCATGCTATCATCCCCTAATAGTCTGAACATATCCCCAAAATGTGTAATTGCTTGCTCTCGGCCAGGAAGATACCTAGCTACAAGTTGAGGATCCTTTGCAATTGAATTATATGTTCTAATGACATCCATTGGACTTGACTAATTATCTCTTATCATGAGAGGCACAGTTTGTTCCATTGCCAATATATTCTTCATTTCTATAGCCTTCGCTTCCTCATGGTTCATCCTTGATGCCAAACCCACCAACTGTAAATCCCCCAACTTTTGATTAGGGTCTCATACATTCATATCTGTCAAAGCCATGTTATCCAACTAGAGCTTAGACATCTTATCCATATACTCTAATGTACTTTTGTCATAGAGATCAATGAAATATCTATAATCTTAGTATGGCATAGTGCCTGTCTATGCAAGGGTCTTGATTTAGAACAATAGCCATTGTTCCTTAAGGTACAATACATAGGACTTAGTTGGCATCCTGCACTGGATGGATTCCAAATATAGAGTGGCCATGGATAACGAAGGATTTTTTATTTCTTGTATTTGTCCTTTGAACCATGCATTTTCATTATGGCCTCAATGTCCCTCAGGCTACCTAGTTTTCTACCCATCTCCTTGAGCTTTTCCTCCATGTGGCCAATGTCTTACACTCCCTTCAACTTGGTAATGTACATCCATCTATGTGTTTTGTCTCTTTCTTTCTCAATCTCAAAGAATAATGAAATCGAAAATATTTGTGGAGATACCCTCCCCCTCTCAATAAATCTGTAGTAGGAGTCAAGGTTAGGTTGAGCACTAGGTTCCCTTAGTTGTGGGTCCTCTCTCCTTGTTTCTAGCTGCTTACTTCCTTCCTCATCCAATTTTTAAGTTTCCTGTAGGTTCAACAGAGTTTCTTGTAGGACGACCTCTGCTTCTTGTAGGTCCCACTCTGTCTCCTGTAGGATGTCTTTTCCTTTAGATCAAGTGGATCTAGTTATAGGCCTTCTCACATAGGTGATAGGAGGCTTAGGTGAGGTTTGTACTGAGTATCCTTCTTGTTGAGTTTTTATAAGAGGAGCCATATTCTCCTGCTATTTAGGTGAGTCCTCAATAGCAATGGGAACCTTTGTTGGAGTTTTGGGTTTTCCCTGCCTTATCCTAAACCTTGCTTGGAGTTTGGGCTTTTCTTGTTCTAAAGTATAAGGGGGTTTGCCTCTGTTGTTTTCCTTCTTATTTGATACCGGTGCTGACGGCATTGAGGGCAATTGTTGTCTCTTTGTGAGTGGGTTCTAGAGACACCCTAGGTGACTCCTCCTTGTCCTTTTCCTCTTCATTTCCATTTCGCTTCTCACCTTTGTATTCCCCTCTTCCTCTCCTTCGAGATGCTCATCTTGTTTATTAATGTCCTCCTTAACATCTTCCTCTATTTCTACATCACCTTCTTTCTCTTTCTCTTCCTCTTCATCCTCATCTATATCCTATTCATCCTTCTCTGCTCCTCCAACTATTTTAGACTCTTCTCTGTCTTTTTCACTCACAGTAGGGCTAATATCATATGTGAGGGCTTTGATATCCTCATTTGTCCACATGTCTCTAAAAATATCCCATTGGATAGGAATTTTGAGGTTTTGGAAGGCATCTTTTATATAATTCTAATTAATCCATGGTGGGCAAACTATTGGTACTTTCCTTCCTACACCTTTATGCTTGTATCTATCAGTGATTGCAAAAGGAAGTATGGTACACTAAGAATATGGTGAGGAGGTGTTCCTACTCCAAACCTCAATTCTTCAAGCACCCTAAAGTGATAACCATAAACCACACTATACCTACCTTCACATCATATGTATTTTATAAGGTGGTAGCTTACCTCATTCCAGGGTTATGGTAGGTTTGTTCTCCTTACTCCATTCTTGTGTTCAATGTGCTTCTCTCCCAATAAAAATAATTTCCTTTTGGCAGTTTGGCTATTACCCTTGTCTTCCTTTCTCCAATGCACCCCTAGGGGAAGTGTGGTAATTCTGCTTATGAGTTCAGCAGAGAACTCTATGGAGGGGCCCCTCACAACAACAGTGACATGGGTTCTTGTTAGTGTAATGATGGAGAGAGAAAAATATCGGGCTACTTCATCATCATACCCTCTTAATTTCTCAAAATACCCCATCCAATTATGCCTAGGGAAGATTTCTACCAGAGGAGGGTGTTCATGAATCCTCATAGTTTTGGTGGGCTTCCTTTTATTAAATTCCCCTATGATTTTGTCTCATGAACTTTGACGAGAAGAGATGTATGATACAAATTTTAATGAAGGAAGAAATGGGACTGTAATACTTGTGGAACTATTTGCTTACACAACTATCAAATTCAATCAAATTGGGAGATTTTTCTATTCGTTTCACATGGAAAAATGGAAGGAAATGTAGAGCCTAACTCCTTATGGTGCTTGTTGTAGCCAACCTGTATGTTTCCTTCTATGAAACTTCTCACTCCCAATTGTGTAGACTGCTTGATTGTGTCATGTAGGATTCCCTATGTGATCTTATATTAAATCCTATGCACGATCAAGATGGTTTTTTTTCTCTTCCGTAGGTTCCTTGGGTACGAGAGCGGCTTTTCTAGAGTGATCCTCGAGAATATGAATGCATGAGTGCATGAGGATAAACGTTTATTTCCTCTTATCGTCGAGTTCAGTGAGGTGGTGTGCTAGCACTTGATGTATGATTTTTTTCCATTTTTGGACCATTGGTGCCCATTACCACATCATCATTCCCCTCTCCTCATAATCAACTCCCACTTTCGGCATCTGTAGCTCAACTACTTCTCATGTCATTCTTTCCCCTTTGACTTGACAATTTCCACATGTGTGGGGACTAACTTTTTTGTCCTCATTGACTGAAAGAAGTTGGCCAGGTTAACTATCCACCTTTCACTTATAAACCAACTCGTCCACAATCTTTATATATTTTAATTAAATTATGCAAATGAGAGAGTGAAGTGAGATACTTGCATACGGTGCTAATACCTTGCTGCAATTTTTTGAGGACATGATGTGCTTGTTCTGTGTCGGTGGCATGTTATTTCTCACTCCTTTAATATAAATATATATATATATATATATATAAATTATATATATATATATATATATATAATATATATTATATACTTATATATATATATATATATAATATATCTTCCTTATTGATTTCCTTTATGTGCAGGTACCTGGTGTTCAAGATGAATGTGCTGCTACTACTCTCGAGCTTCTTCTACCCTTGGATCTTCATGATGGAAGCTTGCTTCAACACATGATTTTTATTCTGTGGGATAGGTAGCTACATGATTTCCTACAGGATGTGTTGTAGTTGCTTCTCCCTCAAAAATTTTAATCGTTTCCACTGCTGGGACTTGAGGATGATGACATGGATGGAGAGGAGGCCTAGAAGTGTGAATAACGAGAAATAGACTAAGGTGCTGCCCTCCTCTGCTATCTGTTTCATCTTTTCTCTGTGTTTTCTCTTCAAGATAGTGAATGTTTTGAAAATTGATTGTTATTTATGATGGATGCACGGGTGATTATGGTGCAGAGTGGTATGGTAATGAATTTTTGATGTAGGTTTTTTTATTTTTGTACATGGGAAGGTCATTTCCTGGCCCTAGGGTTACTCACTTTAGGATTCCGAAGCCACTATGATCATTTTGTAGGTTTTTAGGGGATCCTATAGGTTTGTAGGGAATCCTTTAGGTTTAAACAGAATCGTGTAGAAAACATAATACCCTTGCAAATTAAGGCAAGTGAGTGAAAAAAATGAAAGGAATGGTGGAATGATGAAGGAAAATGGATGGGGAAATACAAATATGAGTGGAATAGGTCCCTGTTTTATTCTCCTTTTCTCTCAGATTGTCCTCCTACTGACCTGGAAACAATTTTTCATGATTTTTGTTTTCTCTTTTTCCTTTTCAATTTTTTTTTGAAAATAACTAGTGTGCCTCTAAGAGGTTTTCATTCTAGTTGCTTGCCCTTGACACCTCAAGAGAGGTTTTCACCTAGATATATTTTTGTTTTTGTTTTTCCTTTTTATTTTGGACACCATTGGGCAACTACCAGAGGTGTTCAACCTGATAGTGGGACTGAGGTGACTAATGGAGGCTTTCATCAGGGTCCTTATTTTTCATTTTTCTTTTCTCAGTGACTTGCTAAGGCAAGAGCTAAAACTTGCTCCACCACCATCACTATTTTACTGATACCATCAATGAACTCTTGCCTTGACAATGTTCTCTTGTAAATATTCGTTATGTTCCCATTAACATGTAAAGGAGTGGCCTCCACATCTATGGTTCTCATTTTCACTAAACCATTATCATGAATCATATATCTATATCTGGAATCATATAATAAGGCCTAATCACCTTCTTGAAATTATTTATCTTTGATGTTCCTATGGGGCTAGATATTCCTATGAATTTTAGTTACCTCTATGTATAGGAGGGCCTGTGTTTTGAGCTCATCTAAGCCATTCAACTCGAGTAATCTCTTTTTTTTGCATTGCTGAGATCTAGATCTAGTTGGGCTACCATCCTCAATGTGCTAACCTCAAATTCAATGGACAATAGGGCCTTTTTCCTAGATACCAATTCCTAGGGTGTGAATCCAGTGGTGGTCTTCCAGGTGGTATTATAGGCTCACGTTGCTTTAATTACTTTATATACCTAATATTTCATGTTGTTGCTAACCACTTTAGTCACAATGCCCTCGAGCACTCTGTTGGTGACCTCCATTTGCTCATTAGCTTGTGGGTGATAGGGAGTGTAGGTTCTATGCTTGATCTTATGCTGGCTTAACACGTCTTCAATGATGTTGGAGGTAAAATGCCTTGATCAATGACGAGTTATCTAGGGTACCCAAATTTGTGAAATAAATTCTCCCTTAAGGACTCAACCACCCTCTCCTCTTTTGTTGCCTTAATTTCCTTAGTTTCAGTGCAGTTACCGAGATAGTTAATGCACATAATGATATACTTTTTTTTCTTAGATGGAGCGTCAATAGTTCCAACAAAGTCCGTGCCCCACTTGTCAAATGGCTCAAAAATCATTTCATATTGCAAAGGGATTTCATCTCGTGGAGTACGCTTTCCCATCCTTCGGCACCAATCACATTTCACACAAAATCTATGCCAAAGAATTTAGGAGTACCCAAAATTTAGAAAGATGACTATAATTTTGTGTATCTCTCCAAACGACTGAGTTGTACTCCTCAAATATTTGAGGGGTATGCACCACAATCTCCATGAGAAAGTGATGTTGTTCAAGCCCAAAATGGTGGATGTTATTATGTATAGGCACAACACCTCAAGAACATAGGTCTGAAAAGAGCGCAATCTAGTGTATCAAATTAAAAAGAGAAATGAGACGCTTCTAAGGATGGGAGGAAGAAACAAAAAACGGGGAAAGGATAAAAATATGGTAGCCACAACACATGGGTGCAAAAATCCTAGTAACCACTACAACGTTGATGGCTATACAAAGCAGAGGTTTTGGAAGTTGCATTGAGAGCTAAACTAAAAGAACCAGAAGAAAGATAATAAGAAGAAGAATATCATGACCATTAATTCACACAACCAAGTTGAAAAAATCTTAGACATGGATGAGAAGATTGCCCATACATTAATTCAAAAGGATGTCAATCTTGATACCCTTCAACAACATGAAGAGAAATAAATGACCAAACACTTCCATGTAAAGCTATAGGTCAACAAGATGAAGATTGATGCTCTCCTTTACTCAGGATTGTAGGAAAATTTCATTGCAACAGATCTAGACAAGATGTTAGGGATCGAGTGACCATTTGAACCCATATCCATTGGGATGGGTACATAAGGATGCAAAGCTTAAGGTAAAAAATTAGTGTAAACTTACATTTGTTATGAGCATTTATTTTATTGATGAGGTAGATCTGTATGTCGTTCCCCTTAATGTATGTGGAGTTGTGTTTTGTAGTACACAAATGTACATGTGTGATGCTATATTCATTACGAGAGCTAACTAGTACCATATCATCAAGGATGAAATATCGTTCATCATCGACTTGCGTAAATAAAAGTTAAAAGTTTCACTATAATTGGCAAAAAAGCCAATAAATTGATTAGTTCGAGCAAGAAGTGTCTTTTATTGCTTTTAAGAGAAAATTATCCTATAGATGAGTGAATAAGAGGTAAGGCATAATTAGAGGGGTGTACTAAGAAAAAGAAGACAACAATTGGGGGACTTTTTATAGGAATACAAGGACCTGTTCCTAGAGCCTCAAGGGATACATCCTAAGAGTGATGTGGAGCATGAGATCTAGCTATTTTCAGGCTCCCCATTGCCAAATATTGGGTTGTACATTAAGTATGCTATAGAAACAAGTGAGGTGAACAAATTGTTGCAACAACAATCAGAAGAGGGTGTTATTCGACTAAGTAGATCACCACGTGGGTCACCCTTCATCACTGTGCCAAAGAAGAATGGGATCTCACACATGTGTATAGATTAAACAACATTGAATAAAATCATGCTCAATAAGAGATACCCCATGCCCTAGATAGACGATCTGCTAGATCAGTTGCAACAAACAAATTATTTCACTAAGCTAGACTCAAAGTCTCGATATCACCAGATTCTAGTCAAAGAAGAAGATACATGGAAGACCAACTTCAAAAACAGGCAAGGTTTGTATGAGTTGTTATTTATGCCATTCATCCTCTGTAATGCAACAACTAAATTAATGACATTAATGAATTATGTATTAGGCCATTTTATAGATTCATTTGTTATTTTTTATTTGGATGATAAGAATAATTAACATTTGACGTAGGTGCTAGAAATATTGAAGAAGCACGAGCTCCTAGAAAATCTTAAGAAGTGTGAGTTTGCACAAGAGTCCTTGA